>PJEM01015528.1:0-18589 GCA_004023845.1 Helogale parvula
CCCCCCCCCCCAGCGCCCGCCAGCTGCCTGGCACCGGATGCCACACACCAGGGTCCCAGCAGCTGGGAGGGTGACAGCTGGGCTCTACCCTGGTGACAGGTTCCAACATGTTCCCTTCCAGGGTGGAGGCGGATTCAGAGAGGAGGGAGGGGGGGCCCTCCGAGGGCCGAGGTGGGGCAGCGGGAATCCGAGGGACGTGGGTCTGCGTCTGGGCTTGCCCCGCGCCTGCTGGCAAGGCACTCGGCGTGTCCCTTGCTCCATCTGCAGGGGCTCGTCTTGACCCCGCGCAAGGTTGTCCCAAGAATAAGATAAACATGTGTGATGTGTAGGCCGAATGAAAGGACCAGTCTGTAGCCCATAGGATGGTGACCTTTCACACCAGCGCTCCGAGAGCCTCCCTCCCCCACGTGGTCAGTGGCAGGGCCAGGAAGCTCTCTCAAATTCTGCCATCTCTGTGGCGTCTCCCCACTGGATTTACAGGCTCCTCGAGGCCTTATTTCTGCAGCTGAAAGGGGCCCAGGAGATAAGCAGCAAATCCCCGAGGGAATCGATGGAGGTCAAGCTGTGTGGTCCCAGGCAGGCCCCTTGGCCTCTCTGGGCCCGCCTCTCAGTGTCTGCCCATAAAGCGCGGGCGCACCCAGCTCTGACAAGCTTTCAGGCTAACGT
The DNA here is from genome assembly GCA_004023845.1 of Helogale parvula. Classification (NCBI taxonomy): domain Eukaryota; kingdom Metazoa; phylum Chordata; class Mammalia; order Carnivora; family Herpestidae; genus Helogale; species Helogale parvula. The sequence continues at coordinate 667 of PJEM01015528.1, forward strand.
CCAGGAGCCCAGAGCAGAGCACAGCAGGTCAGGGCCTGAGCGTGGGGACTTTCCAAGGTCCCTGGTCATTTTTAGCCTCACGCCCAGGGGATGAGCGACCCGCGAGCTGTCCTCTGCCCGGCCTGCTCGCCGAGAGTTCTTTTTCTGGCTGTATGAACTCAGGCCGCGAGCGCAGCCAAAGTTAAACTCAAGAGGGCCGGACACGTGGCAGGGGTGGGGAGTCGCAGCAGATGGCAGGCCACCTGTCCAAGGGTGGCTGACGCCCCCAGCCAGGGCCCCTCTGCCGCCTGCCCCCCTCCTCCTCCCTGGGCTCCGGCATCCCATGCAGCCTCGAGGCCTGGGCTGGGGGGAGGCAAGGGTGTCCTTAGGGCCTCTTCCCCAGACGCTGGAGGGAAAGCAAAACCCTGGGTGGGAGAAGACGCCGAGCAGGGCCACGTGCGGCCCTGGAGTCTCCCCACGGCCCTGGCCCCCCACTGCCCCCCAGAGTGAAATGTCACCAAATCTGGGGGGAGTATTTAAATATTGGACACTCCCCAGGGCACCTAGGGAGCCCTGTCGGTTGAGCGTCCGCCTTTGGCTCAGGTCATGATCTCAGGTTCGTGAGCTCAAGCCCCACGTCGGGCTCTGTGCTGACAGCTCAGAGCCTGGAGCTGCTTCGGATTCTGTGTCTCCCTCTCTCTCTGCCCCTCCCCTGCTCATGCTCTGCCTGTCTCTCAAAACTAAACATTTAAAATTTCTTTTAAAGAGTTGAGGCTCCTGTTATTAAAAAAAAAAAATCACAAGCCAATGTAGACGCATGGTTCACGGTAGGAGCCTTTGAAGATACAAAATACCGACCAACAGAAAGAAGGAGGCCACCTCTGTGGCCCCGCGTGGCCGGTCGGTCTCTGGTCAGCGCCCCGTCTGCTTTCCGCGTGTATCACGTCTCCTAAGCGTCTGCTCTCACAGTATCGGACTCCTCTTCTGCCTCGACACTTGAGGGGCCGCGACATCGTTCGGGGTGCCTGCGTCTCCATACAGGGCTCGGTCCCCCTTCTGAAATTCCAAAATCGCGTAAAGCTCAAAAAACAAACTGTGCGGGTAACCCGCTGGGCCACAGCGATCCGCCCTGGCGGGCACGAGGCATTTATCCCCTCGCTGCCTCAGCACCCGATTCGGATGTTTTACGGTGGAAATATCCGCGAGTTGGGGAAGGTGCTGCGCCAGAGCCCACCCAGGAGTGCGGGGACACCGTGCCTGGGTGGGTGCAGAATCGCGGATTCCGGAACCCGGCTGGGGCCACGGAGACGGACTCCTGGTTTTAACCGAGCGGGGGTGTTGGGAGCTTAGCCTTTGCCGGGTGCACTCCCGGCCGGCATTCTGTATCCAGGGCTCACGTCGGCGCCGGGAGAGGGCATTGCACCTGGCTCGCTGGTGGGAATCTGGAGGCTCGGGGTCAGGATCGAACCCAGAACCTTGGCTGCCGAGTTCAAGCACCTATTCCATCCCTCCTCCCTCCTGATACCATTTGAGACCCCACTGAAAGAGAGTTTTTCTTTCTTTTTTTTAAAAAACATGTGTAAACCTGTTTTTATTTTAAATGTTTATTTTTGAACGAGAGCGCGTGGGGGAGGGGCAGTGAGGGGGCGGACAGAGAATGCCAGGTGGGTTCCTCGCTGTCAGTGCAGAGCTCAACGCGGGTCTCGAACTCATGAACCTCGAGATTGTGACCTGAGCCGAAGCCGAGAGTTGGACGCTTAACCGACTGAGCCGCCCAGGCGCCCCCTGCGTCAGTGTTTTCAGCCCGTGGGCCGTGCCCCTGCTTCAGGGGGTCCCTGGGATACTCCAGGCCTCAGCTTGCCGAGCAGACTCGTGGCGATCCTGGGGCTCATTGAGTCTGAGGCTGTGGGCCCTGGGCCCGGAACTGGGGTCATGGGAGATGCTGTCCGTGATCATGGGGGCTGGGGGCTCTAGGGTCTCCGTTTTGTCTCACTTTTGGCCTCTGAGCCCTGATGCCAGCGACTGGTCAGCGCTGCCCGTTCAGGCGCCCTGAGTCCCTGGAGCTCCCGGAGGACGGCCAGGCACCCTGTGTCGGCCTCAAAGTCAAGGCTGAGAATGGCCTCTTCAAACCCAAGTCATTCCCTTTGGTTACGTCAGGGGGATCGCAGCTCAGGGAAGACGGTGCCTTTCCTGCCCGCTCCCTTCTCGGAGCCTGACCTTGACGATTTCAGGGACACGGGACAAAGTGCCCATGTGAGCACAGCCCCCCCTCCCTGGGCTTCTCCTCAAAAGTTGTCTCTTTTATCTTAATTCAGCCTGTCTTCCCTTGCTGCTTTCCTTTTGTTCTAGAAGTAAATTCTTCCCTCCCCCCACCAGCAACTCATCTACCCATCATCCCCCTCTTTCCTTCCCTCTGTCCATCCATCCATCCAATTGGCTACCCACCCATCCATCATCCCTCCTTTTTCCTTCCTTCCTTCCATCCTTCCATCCATCCATCCATCAGCCACCCACTCGCCCATCCATTATCCCTCTTCTTCCCTTCCTTCCATCCTTCCTTCCTTCCTTCCATCCGTCCACCCACCCATCCATCCACCCATGCACCCACCCATTCATTCATCGTGTTACCCAGTAGGTGCTCAATAAATCCTAGTAGAATGAATGCATGATAAGTTTCTCTAAGCAGTCTGTCTAGTGACCTTATGAGAAAGGGGGAGAAAAGATTCATCTGGAATAAGTGGTTCTGACTGAATGAATTCCTCACACTTCTCTTCATCCATCCATCCATCCATCCATCCGTCCATCCATCAGTCCATCCATCCATCCCATCCCATCCATCCGTCCGTCCGTCCGTCCGTCCATCCGTCCATCCATCCATTCAGCAAATGCTTACTGAGCGCCCCGTAAGTGCAGGCATGATACTCGGTTCTGGTGCTAGAGATACGGTGTTGAGCACAAACAGATGTCTGGCCCTTACCCTCGTGGAACTTGCAGATTTGGGGGGAGACAGACGTTAATCGGATAACCACACTCATGAACTCATAACTGCAAACAGCACTAGGCGCCCAGAAGGAAAAGAAATCACCTAGCATACCTCGGGGCTCCTGAGCCAGGCCTGAGGACCAGAGAGGGCTCCTGTGAGGTCTAGAGCCTCCCTCGGGAACCCAAAGGTGAGCCAGGTGCCATCAGGAAAAGGCACCTGCTCCAGGTGGCTCGGGAGAAGGAATTAAATAAAGGGACCTGGTTCCGGAAGTGTAAGAGTAGCAGGAGGTCAGGAACTACGGAAAGCTGCTGTCACCCCCTCTCCCCCCCAGGCTGGAGGGACAGAGACGGGTGTTACCGGAGGCACAGCGGAAATAGGCCAGTTTCTGGAGACACTGCCCGAAGCATAGAGGGAGAGACGTGGAGCAGGGAGAGAGGAGAGAAGAAGAAAAGAGAAGAAATGCCCCGGCTTCTCTCTCTGTCCATCCTCGGGTCTCCCTCCAGTGTCTCCACTGGCCGAACCTTGTGGGTAGGCAGGGCGAGGGAACCTGGGCCGTGGAGTCTGCAGGCTCCGCAGAGCAGGAGAAGGGTGAGGAATGGCTTATGCCTGGCACAGGCAGGAGGGGAGGGAAGAAAGTTCCAGACAACCGAGGCAGCACGTGCAAAGGCCCTGTGAAGCCAAGTGCATGGTGCCTCTTAGAAAGGCCAAAGTACCAGGAGGGCGAAGGCAGCCACGCAGAGTCCTGGGGTCTCGGGGGGACGTGGTCAGGCCCCCGCAAACAGGGAGTCCGAGTCCCCAAGAGCCAGGGAACCTGAGAAGGAGGTCTTAAGTAGGAGGGATCCCGAAACCGGATGTGCGCTTTTGAAAAGATCATGCTGGCTCCGTCGGAGAGCAGAGGTGCGGTCCCGGCAGAGGGGAAGCAGGCAGCAGGAGGCCACCGCTGCCGGCCACGGCTTCCACCCCCACCCAGGGGCCCTTAGACTCCTCCCCACCCTCTGGCCTCACACACCCCACCGGCTTCTTATGAGACGTCCACATCTCTGACCATGCGCTTGCCTTCCTGTTAGATCTTTGCCCCCCGCAGTGGCCTCAGGCTCAGCCCACCTCATCCCCCCTCTGCCAAGCCCCCACAGCCGCCCCCAGCCCAGGCCAGGGTGCCAGCCCCCACGGCACCTGTTCGTGGCTCTTTCCCTTCTCCAGTGTCTCAGCTTTCAGGCCTGATAAATATTAATGGCCGAGCAGGGTTGCGGGCGGCCCCACTGGAAGATAGTCTTTCTGGAAGGCGCGTCAGGGTGCCCAGCCGGGGTTGCAATGGGACACTGGGGGCCTGGCTCCTGGCCTCCTGCCTGCCCCTGACTGACGCCCCTGGGGGGGGTGAGGCTGGAGCCTCAGGGGGCCACCCTGAGCATCAGACTTGCTCTCTCTCAAGGCCACAGCTGGTTCGTGGGAGCCACGCCCTGGGGGCCCGAGGAAGACCTGGGGTCAGGAGGAAACACTGGAGCCGCTGGTCAAGGGCACCTTGGCCCCATTTCCCAGAGGCTCGGAAGCGCTTTCGGCTGCGCCGCGTGCATTGGGCCTGGGAGACCCAGGCCGCCCCGGGCCTTGGCCCCTCCACCCATTAAATAAAGGGGGTTGGGCTGGAGAAGGTCCAAAGTCTCAACTTTCCAAAAATACATACTTTACAAGGCATCCGCTTCTTCAAGGCGGGAGCCACCGGGGGAGCGGCCGGGGAGGAACAGAGGGTCCCCGCCGGGCCTGCCGCGGGGTCTCCGCCGCGCCACACGGTTTGGGGCAGTTTGGGGAGGCCAGCACCCGCCTTCCCCACGCGCATGCATGTGCGCTCAGGAAATGCAGCTCAGTTCGGCCACTTGCCCAGGGCCGCGCAGAGAATAAACAGGGGTTTCCCTCCGGGTGTTGAAATGCAGTGGGGATGTAGTGTGGCCCTGGGGCCGGCCGTCCTGTGTTCTGGCTCCGTCACTCGGAAGCTGTGTGATCTTGGGCAACTAGCTTAGCCTCTCTGTGCTTCACTCTCCTCATCTATGAAGTGGAAATAACACTTGCGTCCCTACCTCACGGGGTCACCGGAGGATGTGAGGGACACAGATTTGGCACAAAGGGCGGCTCGCTTAGGATCTGAGATCCCCTCACCCTACACGCGTGCCTACCCGGCCGCCCCACCACGCCGCCCCGAGCTTGGCCCCCACGCAGCGTCTAACCCGCCCCCCCCCATACGCTTCGAATCCGGGAGGGAGTGGGGTCCCGCCCCCAGGTGGGAGCCGGGGACTGTAAGGAAGTCAGTGTTCCTGGTGAGGGCCGTCCTCTCGACAGCTGGAATGTTCTAAATCATTCTGAGACCTGGGCAGATTGGAATTTTAAAATGTGTTTCCCGTTTTAGAGCAAGCCAGGCCGCAGTATCTCTGGCCTCTGAAAGGGATACAGTTTCAGAGCCAGGACGGAGAAACCACGGGCTCACACAGCCCAAGCCAAACAGCCACCACTGGGCCCTGGTCCCCTGCGGCCGGTGCGGACGGCCTGGGGGGGAGGGAGCCGGCTCGGGGTCGGGCTGGCGAGGGGGCGCCGGAGAGCAGGGGTCGGGAAGCAGGAGCCCCCATGGCTCCGAGCGCATGGACCCCCCCCGCCCCGGGACCCACACGGCTGAGCCCTTCCTTCCTCCACCCCAGAGACACAGGGTGTGCGCTCAACAAAAGCCACGAGCTAGAATGTTCCAAGAAGCCCTGTAGGTGTCAGCCTGAAATAGGACCGAGCCGTGGGCTCCTCGATAGCGGAATCTACGAGGGGCGCCTGGGGGGGCTCAGTCGGTTAAGTGTCTGACTTGTGTTCCCGGCTCAGGTCACGATCTCACGGTTTGGGGGATCGAGCCCCACGTCCCGCTCTGTGCTGACAGCGCGGAGCTGGTTTGGGATTCTCTCTCTCTCTCTTTCTCTCTGCCCCTCCCCCATCTCTTTCTCAAACTTAAAAAAAATAGTGGAATGGATGAGTGAGTTATGGCATAGTCATCAATGGAATACTAGACAGAAAAAAAAAAAGCAGAAGAAAAAAGAGAAGGATCACGTACGCCCACAGGGGAGGCCAGGGACAAGTTTCCCAGACACGACACAGAACCAAAAGCCAGACTCAAAGGGGACATATGACATACTTCTATTTATATAAGGTGCAAAGACAGTCCGTGCCGACATGTGGGTGAACCCCGAAAACCTTATGCTGAGTGAAAGAAGTCAGGCACAAGGGACCACGGAGTCTCATCCCATTTATCACGAAACGTCCAGGACAGGCACCCCTTACAGAGACAAAGCCGATGAGGGGCTGCCAGGGGCTGCGGTGGGTCGGAGGGGTAGATAAAGGCTATGGAGTTTCTTTTGGGGGTGTGAAGATGTTCTAATGTTGGCCGTGGTGGGACACGCCCGTAAATGTACTAAAAATCACTGAATATGCGCCAGTGAGTTGGTGGATCGTGGGAATGACAATAAAGCCTCTAACAAATGAAAAACCGGTTTGGCATTGGAGGCCAGGACGCCTGGAGCTGTGGCTGTGGGCTTTGCCCTCGGTGGGGGGGCGCTGCCTGGAAGGGACACCAGGGGGCTTCTGGGAGGCTGCACTCGCCTTCCTTCCGGGTGCTGGTGACACAGATGCACTCAGCGTGTGCAAATCGTGCAAGCCGACCCCATCCGGCAGTGCACGCTTTTCAGCGCGCATGTGACTTTTCAGGTCACACTGCAGCGAGCGGGTTTCACGCACGAGCCCCCCGGCCGAGCACACGCTTCTTGCCCCCATCGTGAGTCCAGCACCAACCGAGCACAGAAGCGCAAGACCAAGGCAGGCGGGCTGGGAGGCGGGCTTGGAATAGCCTCCAGTGACTCAGAACAGCTGGAAAGAATCTGTTGCCGCTGGCCGCCAGCCCCCGCCCCCCCCCGTGAGCCAGCGCCGAGGTCCTGCCGCAGCCCCCCGAGTGCTCTGGGGCGAGGGCGCGGGAGCCGGGGCTGGGTGGGGCCCCTGGCAGAGCCCTAGACAGGACTCGACGGCGTCCAGCAAGCCCTGGCCATTAACCTCCCTGGCAGTGCCCGGCGGGGACAAGGGTGCCTTTATTGCACAGGGTGGGGAGGCCGGCCGGCAGCTGACACATGGCAGCGTGGACAGGAGAGAGCAAGGCTCTCAGGCCAGACTGCCCGGGTTTGAATCCAGCTCTGCTGCGGCCCGGCTCTGCGACCTTGGGGACGTGCGCCCCCCATGCTAAGCCTTAGTGGCCGCATCAAGCAACAAGAGGGCCTATTCTCTAGACCGTCACGAAATCTAAACCGCATCGTGCGGTCAGCTCTGAACATAGCGCCTGGCATCCAGCAAACCTCAGCCTCCACCATTGCGGGCTGGGGGACACAGCTGGCTCGAGGGAGCACCACGCACCCCGGAGGCGGCTCCGGGCTCCCGTGGTCGCCAGCCCGCCCCCCTGCACCCACGCCCTGCCTTCTCTGGAACCCTCCCTGACTTGGAAGCCGTGAATGATGGCTGTGGACTCGGTGCTGCAGACCAGGGGTCTGTGGAGAGAGCAGCAGCCAGGGAGCCTCCGAGTTCACCCAAGATTTATGTGCACTGTTTGTCCCGCATCCCCAGCGGCCGGTCCAGCCTGGTGATCGTTTATCAAAGGGGTTTTACGGGGCCCCTGGAGTTCCTGGCAAGAGATGGAGGTGGGGGGGGGGCAGGGGTAGACGGGCTGTTTGCTCTGGATTCTTTTTCCTGGTTCACGGCAGCCACGCGAGGTTGTAAGGGCACCTGATTCTGCTCTTAGGATCCGTACCCCCACCCCGGTTCTGTACAGGGCTCTCAGGCCCCCGAGATGGAAGGGTCGCCCCCCACCTCCCCTTCCCGAAGCTCCTGGATTAGAAAAAGAAGGGGCGCCAGGACAGGGTCACCAAACATGCCGTGCGTTTTTCCTGGTCCCATTGAGCGGATTGGCCCTCGTGGAAAAGGCGAGGACCTCCCACCAGCCACGGCAGCGGAGCCTTTGCCAGGTGCGGGGGCTGTGCCCTCGGGCCTCGGTTTCCCTTCTCTCACACGGAGAAGAGGATTCTCCTCCCCCCTACGCCCCCCCATTGCTGTGTCACGTGAGCTAACGGGTGTGAAATGGTCATGAGCCCGAGGCCCCCATAAATCCCAGGGATTTTCTTACTGTTAATGGTTGCATTCCTTCCCTCTGAGGAGGACAGACTTCTGCCGGTGGCCTGTGAGGCTTAGAGCGCTTTCTGAGGCCGGCCGAGGAGTGCTTGCTCCGTTCCTAGGGGGGAAAAAAGGAAAGAAAGAAAGGAAAAACAAAACAGGGCAGTCAGATGATAGATTTTGTTTTTCTGGTCCCCAGCGAGCCAGAGGCCAAACGGCACCCGCGGCCTCTGGCATATCGAAGGCAGGCCAGCCCACAGAGGCGGGGGCCCTGGGAGGCTGCTGGAGGCACAGCGCAGTTCCGAGGGAGGAGGCGATGGGCTAAGGCCCCAGGGAGAAGGGCGGAGGCTGGGGGCCCCTGGGACGGACTTGGCCTCCCTCGCCGGCCCTCGGGGAGAGCGGGACGCTGGGGCCGGCAGGAGCGGCGGGGCAGCTCTGGAGCTTGGGAGGCTGCGTGAGGTTTTGGCACCCCACATGAGCACAGAGAGAGCCCCAACCGTGTGACACTGTGGGACAGCACGGGGGCGGCTGCTCAGGCTCTGCCCCCGGGGGAGCAGTGGGCCCAGCGGCAGATGCACAAAGTCACACACTATAAGGGCGCAGAGGCCGGAAAGTCGCCTCCCGGGCCGGGTGAGGGCAGATTCCTGCGGTCTCTGGGCCAAGACGACCCCACGGGAAGCTGGGAGTCTGAGCTGTGCCCCGATGTCCCACGCGGACGGCCGTCTGGTCACCTTACAGGAGGAGCAAGGCGGGGCGCGTTCTCACGGTCCGCCCGGCCGTCCGCCCACCCGCAGCGCCGGGCCTGCCCCGGACACCTGTAGCTGCTGGCCAGCCCGCCACCCCCACGTCCCGGGAAGGAAGAGGCGAGAGCCCCCGGTGGCTCACGGGCCCTGGGGAGACGGGCGCCCTCCTTCCAGCTGCGGGGAGGCCGTGCGCTCAGAGCGGAATCAGGGACGCGTCTCCGCGGGTCGGGAGGCTACAGGTCCCACGTGAGGTTAACACAAATGAGCCTCCACGTTTCTCAACTTCTGGCGCGTGCCCCGCCCATTTGTGCCCAGACAGGAGCCCATCACGGCCTCCGTCTCCTCGGGTGTGAAACTGGGAACACACGTGGGGCACGGGAGGCCACCCCGGCCTGGACGCTCTAGCATCTTCGGACTCCGGGCAAAGCTGTCTCCTCCCCCAGCGAAGCTGGGACGTACACGGTGCCCGGGCTCTAGCTCAGCTCCACCAGGCTGCGCGCCCCTGGGCCTCGACTTCCCTTCCCCGCATCTCTGTCGCCTCCCCTGTCAACTGGGGGCGCCAGAGAGCCTACCTCACAGGCTTGTTGCAAAAATCTGGTGAGTTCACGTCTATAAGGCACGGGTCCTGGTGAGGTTAACATTGAACCAAGGTGCCCAAACACTGATGCGGAGAGCGTGTTTCCCCTGACTGGTCCCAGTTCACCCCCCTCCCAGCCCTCCAGAATATGTCGTTTTGTTATGCTTGTTTTACAGATGGGGACACCGAGACTCACAGAGGTTAAGGAGCGGACCAAAGCCACACGACTAGTAAGTGTCACACTGTGCCAGCAGCCCAGCCCCCTGTCACCCACCCACAGAAGGCCAACCATCGTCACCTGCCTTTTCCTCTGACCTGTGGTCGCCTGCTTCCTGAGCCGCGTGCCAGGGGACTTTCCTGAGTCACTGGTCATTGAGGGAAACACAAACATCCAGTTGGCTGCCTCTCTCCGCCCACCCCAGGTTCCCTTCATACACACAGACCCCACGGTACAGAGCAGGAAACTGAGGCTTGGGAGGCTAAGAGGTCTGTCGACTCCAGCGCATGGGACCCGGGCCCTGAGTCAGGCTCCGGATACGTGACCCGTGATTGAGACAGACCTGGTGGTGGGGGGGGTGGGCGGGCAGGAGTACCCAGGCTGCAGGTCAGGGAAGAGTTGGACAGAAAAAGAAAACCGACAGTGAATTCCTTTGCCAATGAGCTGAGACAGAGAGTAGCAAGGGGGGCCCACTTGACACAGAGAAGGTAGGGAGCCTTTGGGGGAGACACTGCGGCCGAGACCATGAAGATGAGGCCTGGGCTGGGCAGAGAGCACCCCGGAGGCATTGAGGTGGGAGAGAGCATGCGCCACGCCGAAGGGGTTCATGGGTAACCTCACGGGGCCCTGCACTTCCTAAGCTGGCGCTATTTTACCAGTGACCTCTTGGCCCGTGTGGGGCTTGGTGCTTCTGCTGGGACACAATGACCAGACCTCACCCTTTAAAGTGTCCTAATCAGTTCCCTCCTGCCACCAGATATTAAAAATGGCAGAAGCAGGGAAAAACCCTCGCCCTGCCCCAGCATTCCTTTGGGACGGTTTCTGCTGACACGGCTCTTTTCTCGGCCCGGGAAGGCTCTGCAGTGCCGAGTTTCTGGCGCTGTTGATGATGATGATGGCTTGCTTTCTCGGACTCCCAGACTGTGACCCCTGGAATACGCCCCAGGGGTTCCTCCTCTGTGTCAGGGGGAAGCTTCAGTTTGTTCACGTGTCAGTGCCCTGGAGGGAGGGCAGAGGGGCCCACTGGCACCTTTGTCCCCCGGGCCCACTCTGGGTTCCAGCGGGCAGGCAGGGACAGCGAGCTGTCAACTGCGCCGAAGTCAGTCAAGACTTGAGAGACTTTGGAAGCTGGAGGAGGTGTCATTTCACAGATGGGACACAGAGGCCCAGAGAGGCCTGGACTCACACAAGGGCCTCCCCAGCGTGGGGGGAAAGAGGGGTCCTGGCCACGGCCACTTGCCATCAGCAGATGGGTGACACAGACCAGATGTTTGCCTAGTATGGGGCTTGGAGTCCAGCGCCTGGGGCTGAATCCCTCCTGCCACTCCTGAAAGGCAACTTAACCCCCCAGTGGCTCTTCTTTCTGATCTGTGAAATGGGCTGATCACAGCACTTAACCCATAGTGGGGGCAGGACCAGAGCCAATTTGTGAAAGTGCTTAGCATGGCACCTGGCACCCGCAGCCCCTGCCGGAGCTCCTATATATTGAGAGGAAGAAAGGGCCCAGGGTTGTTGAGTCACTTTCTCTGGAACACACAGCCCCGAGACACACAGGGCCCTTTCCGTGCTGCGGGTGAGGCTGCGGTGGCGGCGGTGGGGAAGGCGGGTGACAGGTTAAGGACTCCTGGTCCCCCCATGGTGCGTTCCCTGCCACGTCCCGGGAGACGGGGACGTCTCCTCTTCCGTCTGTCTCCAAATCGGCGCGCTGGGCCCTGAAAGCCGCCCCGATCCCGGGCGGCGAGAGAACGGCCCTCCTCCGGTGCCCCCCCTTGACACGGGGAGGGGGCCGCCCCCCTCCTCGGCCCCAGCCCCGCCCCCGCGGGGCTCCTCGGCCTCTCCGGCGCCGGGCGCGTCCTCACCGGCTCCTCCCGCGGCCCGCTCGCCCTTTACTTAAAGGACCCGCTCCGGCCGCAGCTGGGTTTCCGCGGGTCCCGGAGGAGACCGTTCGCGCGGCCCGAGCCGGGCGCGCCGGGGAGACAGACAGACCGACAGAGAGGAAGAGCGAGAGCGAGAGAGCGAGAGAGCGAGCGCGCGCGCGAGCCCCCGGCCGGACACACACGCCGGATCCGGGAGCCGGCGGGCCATTGTGCGCAGTCCGGGCCGCGGGGGGGCGGGCGCGCCGAGGAGGCGGGGCGGCGCGGGGGGAGGGCGGCCCCGCCCCCTGCGCCCCCGCCCCGCCCCCGCGCGCCGCCCCGCCCCGCCCCCTCCTCCCCAATTAAATGACCCCACGCTTTGGCAGGCGCCGGAGCTCGCACATGCGGCCGCCGCTCCAGCCGCCCGGGGCCCGCCGCCGCCGCCGCCGCTGCGTTCCGGGCGCGCTCTCCGCGGCGCCGCCGGGGGCTCGGCAGGCCGGGGGCGCCTCCGCGAGCGGCCCCGCGTCCCCCGCCCGCGCCGGCCGCCCGCCGCCAAACTTCGCGGCGCGCTCATGCCCCGAGTTGGGCGCGGCGGGGGCGGCGGGCGCTGAGGGCGGCCCCGGGGCGCGCAGGGGCGCGGGCGGGCGGGCGCGGCCATGAGCGGGCGGCCGGCGCCGCTCTCCCGCAAGCAGCGGCTCATGGCAGCCGTGGGCGAGCGGGCGGCGGGCGGCGGCGGCGGCGGCGGCGGGGGCGGCGTCTCCTGCTTCATCTGCGGCGGCGGCATCGGGCGCGGCAAGGAGCTGAAGCTGCAGGTGAAGCAGCCGGCGGCGGCGGGGGGCGCGGGGGCCGCGGCGCAGCCCTTCTTCCCGTTCCTGCAGCAGCAGGAGCCGGCGCCCGGCGCGCGCGAGCTGTGCCCGGCCGACGGCTGCGTGCTGGTGTGCGCCGTGTGCCGCTGCTTCCTGGGCGAGCAGTGGGCCGCGTTCGAGCGCGCCCGCACGCCGGTGGACAAGCGCATGTACTGGCTCAAGCGGCCGCACCAGTGCGACGCGGGCGCGGGCGGGCGCCGCGGGGCCGCCGGGGCCCCCCGCGAGTGGAACGTCGCCTACGCGCTGGGCGGCGCGGCCGGCGACGAGGCGCGGGACTCCGAGCTGTCGGAGCTGTCGGACACCGACCCCCTCTCGGAGCCCGAGGCGGCCGCGCGCGACGCCGCCAGTCCCCGGCGGGACGGGGCGGCGGCGGGGGCGGCGCGGGGCCCCCCGGGGCCCGGGCCTCGCGCGAGCCGCTGCCAGGAGTGGAGGCCGGCGCCGGGACCCCCTCCGGGACAGGGCGACGCGGAGGACGAGGGGGTCCCCTCGAGGCAGCGCGCGGACGGGGAGCCCAAGGCCGGCACGAGGCGCCGACGGAAGCCGGCCGGGAGGCACTGGGTCCCCGAGGCCCGGGCCAGCGTCCTGAGGGGCGTTCAGGACCCCTGGCAAGGCCCGCCGGTCCAAGGGGCCCCTGCAGAGGGCACGAAAGGAGCCCCTCCGGGCAGGGCCGCCAAGACGCCGGAGGGCAGGACGCCAGGGGAGACCCGCGGGAGCCACTGCATGTCCGAGGACAGTGACATCAACATCACCAGCGAGGAAGAGGACCGCAAGGAGCCGCCTCAGCCCGGCCCCAGAGAGAAGGAGAACGGAGGCGCCGTGCCCTGGGCTTCCCCGGAGAGCCGGCCGGCGCCACCAGAGGGCCTTTGCTGCTACATCTGCGGGTCGCCGCTGGCCCCGGCCTCGCAGCACCAGATCCACGTGCAGAAGCAGGAGAAGCCGGCGCCCGCGCCCTTCTTCCCGTTCCTGTGGCTGCACAGCCCCCCTCCGGGCGCGCAGCCCATCAGCGAGGCGGGCAGCACCCTGGTGTGCGCCCGCTGCTTCTGCTCCCTCATGCAGCAGTGGCAGAGCTTCGAGCTGGCCAACGTGCCCGTCCTGCAGCGACTGTACGTGGTGCCCCTGACCAGCCACGCGCCCGGCATGGCCTCCAAGGGCCGGAGGCTCCCGAGGGACGAGGGCCCGCCCGCCGGGGCCCTGCCGGAGGCCTGCTACCTCTGCGGGGAGGACTGTACCCGGGATGCGCGGCTCGTGGCCTCCAGGATCCTCAACGGCAACTCCCGGGGCTCCATGCACTTCCCCTTCCTCAACCTCCTGCCCTGCCCCCCGAACGCCCGGGCGCCCAACAAGCGCTGCGAGGTGCGGAGCTGCCCCAAGTGCTTCAGCGTCCTGGAGGACGTGTGGGCGCTGTACCGGGCCTGCCAGAACGAGGAGCTCATCACCTCCGTGCAGGGCTTCCTGGGCAGGTACCACCAGGCTTTCTCCGCCTCGGAGCCTGCGCTCTGCGAGCCGCCCGCGCCGGCCCCGGGCAGCCCCGCCTCCGTCTGCTACACCTGCGGGGCCGAGCTGGGCCCCGGGAAGGAGTTCCAGCTCAACGTGAACCCGTCCGGCCGCCTGGGCGAGAAGGAGCCCTTCTTCCCGTTCCTCACCGTTTACCCGCCCGCCCCGCGCGCCAGGCCCGCCGATGCCACCGGCCTGGTGGCCGCGTGCGTGCTCTGCTACCACGACCTGCTGGGCCAGTGGCTGCAGCACGAGGCCCGCGGCGCCCAGCACGCCGTCAGCGCCTGGTCGCGGCAGTACCGCGTGGACACGTTCGTCTGCTTCTTCTGCCAGCAGGAGAAGAAGCGGTGCCTGGGGCTGAAGGCCGTGCGCGTGGCGCGGCTGCCCCTCTTCCTCTACACCCTGCGGGCCAGCCACAGCCTGCTGGTGGACGACGGGCGGCAGCTGGTCCTCGGCGCCTGCGTGGACTGCGGGACCCTGGTGTGCGCCGGCCAAGGGCTCGCCCGCCAGGGGCCCGGCGGCTGGAGCTCCCCGGCGGCCCCGGCGACAAAGGTAAGCAGCGGTTTTCGCTTCGGCCTCTGCGATCGAGCCGGGAAGGAAGACGTGTTGTGGTGTGTTCCTCCGCTGGGGAGGCATTTGCACGGATTCTGAGTGGCGTGCGCCCTCCGGGGGCCGCCGGGCTGGCGCTCGGGGCCGGCGCTGGCCTGGCTGAGCCGGCAGGCGAGTGGAGTTGGGGGGCCCGGGAGCGGCCCTGTGCTGGAGCAGGGCGCTGCTGACGACGGCAGGCGCGGGCCTGAACTTGAGTGTGTTTGCAGCGAGCGGAGTCCGTCGCGCAGAGGAAGTTCGGGGCACGTCTGTCATCCGCCTGATAACGTTGGTAATTAGTCCAGCCACGCAGGTCAGCGTGAGGTCTCTGCACTCGTCCCGCTGGAAGCACAGCAGACGGGGAGGTGGCTCCGCGCTCCAGCTCTGGCACCGCCCCGCCTCTGCAGTTTTCCGCCCAAGTTCACACTTTTCCTTTGAGACTCTCCGGTTGCTTAAGAGCAGATGGAAACAGATTTTCAGATGAGGGGGTTTGGGGCCCTGGGGGACGGTGGCCTAAACAGACATTCCCCCTGGTGGGAAGAGAGTCTTTCTTCTCGTCAAGTCAGTGGTGCCAGAGGAGGAGGTGGGGGCCTGGCGCCCTGTTTATAAGGCGCCTGCCTTCAGTTAGTTTTGGGTCTGCCTCTGCGGAGGCCGAGGCGGGACCTGCCCCCAGCAGGTCTGGGGGATAGGTGTTTGTGAGTTGGGGTCACCGTTGGGGCCGTGGGGGGCTGTGACCCGTAATCTCAGCTAGAGACCGTGAGGCTGGCTTGTTTGATCAGAGGCCTGTAGCGGTCGGGGGCGCGGGGCTGGCGAGGGGCCTGTGAATGGGGAGGTGCGTCTGCGGCGTGTTCCATCCATTCGACGGTCCTGCCTCCCACGTGTGTGTGTGTGTGTGTGTGTGTGTGCGCACGCACACCGAGGGGCCTGCACGTGTTCAGTCGCGGTGGCTGCATCTGTAAAGTGGGCGCATCGCCCGTTTCCCACAGGTGCTTGCCCTGTGCCTTCACGCTCTGCCCGGGCGTCTCTCTGTGCTGACGTCCCTCCGGACCATAGAGGTGTCCCTGGGGGCCTTGTTGGGCCTCTCATTCTAAAGGGATGCACGCATCGCTCCCCACCGAGATGCGGAGTTTCTTGGCAGCGGCACGTGGTGCTCCAGCCTGCGGATGTGCTGTAGGGAATCTGACGAAGGGGTTTCTGGAAGGGCCAGGACTTGGGAGGAGAGCCGGACAGACCCGGCTTCTGCACTCGCCGTCAGACCCCGGTGTCTGGAACAGCGCCTGGTTCAGAGTAGGCGCTCCGTAAACGTTTGTTGTGCCACCAGCGCTGTCCCGAGGCATCCTGCCCCATCTCCTGGGAACCGAGCACGTGAGCGCCCAGGTCTGTGCTCGTCTCCTTGGTGGGGGGCGGAGGCACAGGGGGCCTGCTGCGGAGGGCCGGATGCGGCTGCCGTGGGCACTTAGGTGCCCCCGACGGGCAAGCCCTTGGCACCCAGCGGGACCCTCCCATCCGCCTCACGTGTCGGGCAGATGGTTCAAGGACACAGGCCCGTTCTCTGGGAGGCTCTCGGTTTGCAGGATGCCAGGGGCGCTCGGTGGCGGTGGTGGCGGTGCCACGCGGCAGGCCGAGCGCCGTCGCTGAGGTTTCTGCTGAACGTCCACGCCGCGGCGGGTTTTCCCGTTGATCTGCTCACTCATCTGAGCTGACGCGATGCCAAGCGCGGGCCTCGCGGGCAGGAGCTTGAGCGGACAGGCCAGCTGGGAAGGCTGGAGCAGAGGGGCCCTCGTGGGGCTGCAAACGCAAGCTGGTGTCTGCCCAGAAGGGGTCAGCATGGGTGTGGGAAGGCCGGCTGGCCTCCTCATGTTTGCACCGTTTCTAAAGCAAAGGGGTCAGACCGTTCACTCCTGGGAGGACTTATTAATCCCATTTTCCAGATGAGAAGTCAGAGCAGGCTGATGGCATCGGTGAATGTCGGACGACCAGCAGAGGTGGCCGATGTGGGTGTTCAGCCTAGGGCTTCCCAGGCCTGAACCCCACTCCATCCTTGAGTGGGATGCGGTGGAGAGGGAGGGGTCGAGGGTGAGCAGGCCTGGAGGCAAGGGGGAACCAGAAGCGCTGGTGGAGGTGAGGGGGGATGAGGTTGCTGTAAACGGGAGGCCCTGGGGTCGGGCACAGGAGGCAGCTTTGCAGCCGAAGGCACAGGGGAGAGAGAAAAAGTCCTTGAAAGAAGGCTCGGAACAGGCCGGGAAGAGATCCACCCAGGGCTGGGCTGTGGCAGCCATCCAGGTGGGTGGCGAGGCACCGGCCTGGGGGGGGTTGGGCACGGCGGGAGGGGAGGGCAGGGGAGGGCAGGGGCGGGCGGCAGTGCGGCTCCAGTAGTCAGAGGCAGGACCGAGCAGCACCAGCTCCTGCCTGTGAGAGCAGAGTGCTGGCAACCCAGCCTCCTGCCCTTCCTTCCTCCTCCCATTCATTTAACAAATGTTTACAGAGCGCCTCCTCTGAGCCAGGCACTGTTCCGGACGCTGGCGATGCGGTGGCCAGTGCAGCGCCCTCAGTGTCAGGGGGAGGGGCGCGGGGCCTGGCAGAGACCATAGCTTCCCGTGGAGCCGTAAACGAAGCAGCCAGGGTTCTCGAGGGGCGCCAGGGTGGGCACGGGGGTCCGCGCCCGCTCGCAGAGTCGCCGGGAACAGCGCCGGGTCTCCCAGCAGGGCTGGCGGCGTGGGCTCCTGCCAGCCCCTGGGCCCTGTCTGTCTCTGCCGCGCGGTTTGAGAGTTTGGGTGGGAGCGGCCAGGGGCCTTGGCAGGGAGCCACGGGGAAACCACCGAGCTGGAACGGCGTGTTCCGGAACCTCGTCTATACCACCTCCCGAGATGCCTCGCTCGTTTCCCCTCCAGCGTTCATTCATCAGTGAGTCGGCTCTCAGTGCTCTCGGCGGCCGTGTAGAAAGAGGGAGGAGGAGAAGGCAACGCAAAGGGGTCCCCCACAGCCTCTGGGTCATGTTTGTGGCTTTTCTGTCCAGCCGACTGCCCTGAGCGGGCCGCGTGCACAGGGCCGGCGCCCGGTGGGAATGTGGGACACGCTCCCTGCCTTCTGTCCCCAAGGTGCTGGTACCTCGGGGTCAGGTCTCTGGTTAGCCCCCGATGCTGCGACGTTGTGGGCTCTGCCCCCCATCTTTCTGTGGGGGAGGGGGGATCTGGGGGCCCGGAGGGCCAGGCTGCCCGAGATGGCATCTGGGGACATCATAGTGATGATGATGCCTTTCCAGAATGTTCTCACAACAGTGCTGTGTAGGGAGGTGCCACTGTCCCCATTTCATAGAGGAAAGAACGAGTTGGGAAAGGTCGAGTGACCGGCCCGAGGTCGCTCAGCTGGTAACAACAGGACCAGCACTGGAACAGGAGGCCTGCTCCGGGCCTGCGCTCCAGCCTCCAGGCGCGCTTGCCTTTCCGTCCCCTCCGGG
>PJEM01015528.1:18689-29662 GCA_004023845.1 Helogale parvula
TGCTGGTGGGGACGAGCCCGCCCCCGCCGCCCCCGCCGGTCCGCCGCAGGACCCACCAGCCTCCCTTGCCTGCCAGCCGGCCCTGTCCTCTCCCGGCTTATCCTTCCGGGGGGCAGCTGTTACCTAACCACACCCTGGCCCCTGACGGAGGGGACTCCCGGCCCAGCCCCTGGAGTGTGGCCTCCGCGCCCGGAACAGGTGTTGCCGCCACGGCCCCTTTCTTCTCTCCGGGCTGACATCTGAGGCCTGCGGAGAGCGTCTGTCATCACTCGCCTGTCGAGGCCGGCACGCACATCTGTTTCCCGTGTTCCCGGCTCTCTGTGCCCACCGGGCTCCCTGCTCTCCAGGGAGGGCCTGGCAGCCCTCCGCCCCAGCCCGGCCTGGGCTCATGGGACACCTGGGCAAGGTGGCTGGAAAGCCAGGGGAACCTTCCAGAAGGTGCAGGCGGGGGGCCGCCGACGCTGGTGGCACCCTCTCCCTGGCAGCAGCCGGGCAGCGCCTGGGCTTTGGGCCTTTCTCAAGCTCCCACCGCCTCCTCCGAGGGGAGGGCTGTGCTTTTCTTGGCAAGTTTGAAGCCATCTGCTCAGAGGAGTAAAGCTCTCCAGACGCGCCTTGTCCTAAACCTGGGGGTGATCAGTGACAACTGGGAAAGAGGAAGCAGAGGCAGAAGGTTTCCAAAACTCCGCCTTCCCTGGAAGCAGGGAGAGGAAGGGGCAGGGGGAGGCTGCAGGGTGGCCGTCTTCAGAGACGGCCAGAGCCCCCAAAGCTTTCCATCCTCTTCCTGGCTTAGATCTCTCGGGATCTTACCCTTGGGAAGCTAACTCCCTGTGACTGTCTTTGGAGGGTTTGGAGGTTGTGGGCACATTTTGTGGGCTGGGGAAGCACCCGTGTCTGGAGTTCAGGTTCATCTTCTGCCCCAGGTCCATGGTTGGGACGGTGGACGGGGGATCCTTCCGGCCCCCAGGAAGGGCATCTAGGAACTTGGCCTCCGGTGGCCAGGTAGCCCCAAGTGGGAGGTTCATGGGAGCCGCTGCGGAGGAAGCTTCCCACCATGTGACCTCACTCAGTTTCCCCATCTGTCAAAATGAAAGGTCAGGCCTTGCAGGGTCACAGGTGGGTTGCATCTCACACGGGAGTCTGACCGGCGGGCGGTGCGTGGCTGGCCTTGCCGGTAAAATACCGAGTCATTTACCGCCGTCTCTTCCGCAGAGGGAGGAAGGAGAGAGCGCCGTCCTGGGGTCTAGGTTTTCTTGATTTTCTTTTCCTTTTTTCCAGCTGCATTGAGATATGATTGGTACATAATAACATCGTGTCAGTTTAAGGTGCAACCTGTTGGTTGGATACATTTATATGTCATGAAATGCTCACCCCCCCCCCCCACATGGTTACTTTTTCTTTTCGGGGCTTCAAGATTTACCCTCCCAGCAGCGTTCAAGTACGCGCTACAGTATCAGCCGTGATAGTTACCAGCTGTGTGTTAGAGTTTATACCTGGAAGATTACCTCTTTGTTCAGTATCTCCCCCGTTCCGTGGGGCCAGGGTTTGAAACTCAGGCTGTGAGGTGGGGGCCCCACCGTTGTATTCTGTCCCACGTCAGGGTCAGAGAAACCTCCTGGATCATCTTTTTTTGGGGCAGACTGTGCCAGGAGGCCCAACAAGGCCACACAGCCTAATCCACTCTGCTGGTGCGGTTTTTCGGTCATACAAGCTAATTAGATGTATAGGTGTTTTTCTTAATTTTTTTTCAATGTTTATTCATTTTTAAGAGACAGAGTGCGAGTGGGGGAGGAGCAGAGAGAGAGGGGGAGACACAGAATCCGAAGCAGGCCCCAGGCCCCAAGCTATCAGCGTAGAGCCTGATGTGGGGCTTGAACTCACGAACTGCGAGATCATGACCTGAGCCGAAGTCAGACACCCAACCGACTGAGCCCCCCTAGTGCCCCAGATGTATAGGTTTTGAAAGAAGTTCTGGCAGTCTTGTGACGGGGACACAGCCTCTTGTCCCTGCTCATGCTTCTAGGCTTGTCCACGGCTGCCGGGAGAAACACGCGTTCTGCCCAGTAGGTCGGCAAGTGTCCGCGTGCCTACACAGCACCTGACGCTCTGAAGTCGTGCTGTGGGCTCAGGCGGGCTCTGCCCCTGGCTGCTCGTGGGGGTGTGTGGGGGGATGTGGGGGGGGGGGTGACGGGCTCTGGCCGTGTTTGTTTACCTCGATGAGTTCTGTGCTGGGATCTGCCAGGAGCTCACAGGAGTGGGAAGCTGGTGTGTTCAGGGAAGGCTTCCTGGAGGAGGCGATATGTAAGCTGAGTCCTGGAGGCTGAGAAGGACTCAGCCAGGTCAGTGTGGGAGTCACATGCTCCTGGGGAGTATGTACAAAGGCCTAGATGCGGGAGTGGGATTTGCCGGAGAGCAAATTTGAATCCATTTGATTTTATACCAGTGACTGGGCCCTGGCCCAGCCTGTTACATCAGAATCTCTAAAGGGTTCCCTGGGGGCACTGGTTTATGAAACTTCCAGAAGATTCCAGCACTGGGGTCAGGACTGCTGATGGAGACCATTGTAAGCATCGCCCAGGAGTCTTGAAGGCCGTGACGGGCGCTGATGCTGTTCATTCTTTCAGTCCGGCTTTATTACGTGCCTCCTGTGCCCCAGGCACCGTGCTGGGTCAGGATCCCGCAGTGAGGAAACCAGACGGGGTGCGGGGAGGGCTGTGGCTGCGAGCCTTGGGGTGCGGGCAGAGGTGGGAGGGCTGCAGGCTGTCCCCTGAGCCAGGAAGACACGGTCTGGGCAGGGGACCTGGGCAGGGGACCGAGGGGAAGCTGGGGTGCCCGAGGGCAGGAAGGGGGGCCAGGCAGACGGGCCTGGCGCGCTGACCTTGAGAAGACATGGTTTTTGTTTTATCTGTTTTTCAATTGTGATATAATTCACACCCCATAAAATTCACCCTTTTAAAGTCTACAACGCGGTGACATTCAGCGCATTCACAGAGTCGTGCGGGCATCGGCGGTACCCGATCGGGAGCACTCCCTCCCCCAGGAGCCCCCTCCCCACCGGGGGCTTTAATGACACAGTGTGACTTGGGCTGTTCCATCAGCCCAGGTTGACCACAGCCTGATTCCCATCCTAGGTCTCCTGACCTTGAATTTGAGTTTGAAGATGGGAGTTGGAGTTACTCCCGGAGTAAGAGGAGCTGCATTGAGAATTGGGATGCGGCCGGGGTGCCCGGGGGGCTCAGTCAGTTAAGCTCCAGCTTCGGCTCAGGTCATGATCTCACGGTCCGTGGGTTCGAGCCCCGCGTCGGGCTATGTGCTGACAGCTCACAGCCTGGAGCTGCTTCAGATTCTGTGTCTCCCTCTCTCTCTTCCCTTCCCCACTCGTTCTCTGTCTCTTGCTCTCTCTCTCTCTCAAAAATAAGCAGGAAAAAATTTTTTAAAAGAACTGAGGTGTCTTAGCCGTTTAGCTCAGTTGGTTAAAAGAACTGAGGTGAGGCTTCTGACTTGCTTCCGCTCC
This sequence comes from Helogale parvula, assembly GCA_004023845.1. Lineage (NCBI taxonomy): Eukaryota > Metazoa > Chordata > Mammalia > Carnivora > Herpestidae > Helogale > Helogale parvula. The sequence continues at coordinate 22,201 of PJEM01015528.1, forward strand.
AGCCCTGGAAACCGGAAGCCCCAGACTCTAAGCGCCAGCGCTCACAGTGGCCTCAGGCAAGACTCTCTTGCTATCTGGGTCTCAGTTTTCTGTCTGTAAAATGGGAGCAGACAATGGCCTAGTGGCCAAGGCCCTGGGCCCCTGCACACCTGCCAACCTGTAGCCATCTCGTGTTTCGGCACCGTCGGCAGGAGCGGGACTGAGGGGGTGGGTGCAGAAGACCCCTGAGAGGGAGGTTCAGCTGCTCTCAGGTCCCCTGCCCCAGCCCGGGCCGCCCCGGCCACGTGCCGGTGCGTCTCTGCTGCAGCCGGGGTTGCTGGCTACGTTGGGCTCCCCTTAGGAGTGCCAGCAGTCTCGATGAGTGGCGTGAAGGTCACGGTCGGTATTTGGCTCCACTCGGGCAGGAGCAGGCACCCCTGGGGGCGACTGTTGCCACCTGATGGGCTGTTGGGTGGGAGTGAGGTGGGGGCGAGGGAACAGCCCACGGTCCAAGGAAGACCCCTCGGGGTCAGAGCCCACGGTGGCCGTGTCGTCTGTGGGGCAGAGCGGGTGACGAGGAAGGGCACCGCAGTCCTGTCCCTCCACCGGGTCCCGGTGAAGACCCAGCAAGGGGGAAGGAGGCGGCCGATGGCAGTCACAGAGCGTGTGGGGGCGCTCCCTCTGTGCCAGCCGCCGTCCTGTGGGGCCTGCTGGGACCCTCCACCCATCTATAGTCGGTTTTCCAGTTTCGTTGCTGAGGAAGTTGAGGCACAGGGAGGGGAAGTCACTTGCCCGAAGTCACACGGCCGGAGGTACAGGAGCTGGGGTTTGAACCGGGCATCAGGCTCCCTCCGGCGTCCTCACACTTCCCCGCCGTGCCTCGTGCCTCCTGAGTGGGATGGCTGCACACAGCGCATGGTGGCCGAGTGGACGGGGTGCGTGCGGGTCCGTGCGGGGAGGGCGGAGGGCCCAGCCAGGACCTGGGGCGGGGGAGGCAACGGGAGTCCAGGAAGGCTGCCTGGAGGAGGGGGTCACTGATAGGGCTCCTACAAATGGGCATGTTTTATTTTATTTATTTTTTAAGTTTTTTTATTTTGAGAGAGAGAGAGCAAGTGAGCATGCAAGCAGGGGAGAGGCAGAGAGAGTCCCAAGCAGGTTCCTTGCTCCCAACACAGAGCCCGATGTGGGGCTCGAACTCACAAACCGTCAGATCATGACCGGGACTGAGTCAAGTGTCGGATGCTTAACTGAGCCCCCCAGGTGCCCCTGGGCAGGTTTTAAATAAATGGTGACTCCAGAGACGCCTTCGCTTTCTGAATTTATACGCCAGTATTGCCATTTTAAATTGTGTTTTATTCTTTTAACGTACCGTTGGGTGTGACCTGTCGATTATACTGTCGATTATGACCCCTTTACACGTTTGAAACGGGTCATCAGTCCCAAACCGCCATAGGGCCTGTCATTGGCTCCACTCTGTCACCTGCCGACCGGGGGACCTCGGGGAAGATGCGGGGCTCCTCCCCAGGCTGCCCGTCCCTCCCCGGCCGTGGCATGAGTCCCACGTTTCAGATAAAGAGGCCAAGACTCAAATCTGGGAGTTCGGCATCGAATTCCTAACAGTAGATGGGAAGAGTGAGACCAGGGTGGACCGGACCCAGGGCCTTGGCCTTCCCCCTGCCCCGGAGATGACGTGGGGCCGGTGGGGAGCCGGCCTCCACCCTGCCCTGCCCTGGGTAGCCGCACGAGGAACAGCTTCCAGAAAGGAGGGGTCGGAGCATCGACACACCGCGGCGGGCTTTCACAGGCTGCCCAGACCCGTAACGTCCTCTCCCGGCTTCCGGACGGGACGCTTTGCAGACGGGGTTACAGGCCTTGTGTGGGCTCTGACTGGCTGGAGGCCTGGGCGGGTGGGAGGCAGGCCTGGGCCTTCCAGACCCGCGGGCACAGCAGGCTGGGGGCCCCGGTGACTACAGCACACTGGCCACTCGGGGACCAGGGAGGCAGTTGAGGCTCAGATGGCCCGAGAGCCTGGCTTTCCACTGGCAACAGCTCACGCACCCTTAATCCGACTCCTCTGTGCAGCTGGTTCTCCAGGCTTGCCCTCCTCCCTTCCAGGGGCCCTTTCTCACCGTCCTGTGCCGTTCTTTCTTTTGTGCGAGTATGCGATGTCCCTGGGCTGCTGGACCAGGGCGGCCCGGAGCGTTCAGAACAGTTTCCGTAGGGCTCCCGGCCGCTGCTCCGGGCCCTGAGACCCCCCTGGAAGGGACAGGTGAGGTGGACTGGATGGATCTCACGGTTCCTGAGATTGAGCCCCGCGTCGGGCTCTGGGCTGACAGCGTGGATCCTGCTTGGGATTCTCTCTCTTTCCCTCTAAATGAATAAACTTAAAATAGTACGTAGGGCAGCAGCGGGCGGCCTGGTTCTGCGATCTCCAGAGCTGTGGGTGCTGATCCCGCCCCGTTCGTGGGGAGCCCGGTGCTCAGTGACCAGTTATTCGCCTCTCGCCAGGTGGGGGTTAAGGACTGGCCTCAGGATGCCCCGCAGAGGGTGGGCAGGTGTTGCTGGACGCCTGCTGAGTCCACACAGCGGAGCTCGGAGGGGCCCTCCCCTCCATGTGCACAGACGTCCCCCCCGACATCCAGCCTGCCCCCCAGGTGCTCACAGCCTCCTCTCTCACATCCTGTGCCCTCTCGGCACGCACACACCGAGCCATGCTTCCCCCCCGCACCGTCACGCGTGTGTGCACCCCGGGATGTGTGTGTGCCCGCCCCAGGACACGTGTGTGTCTCAGGATGTGTGCGCACGCGCCGCACCACGTTCTCCGAGGGAGGCGTGTCCGTGTCTGCTAGAGTCCGCATTTGTCCCCCCCACCCTTTAATTCTGTCCATTTTTCTTACTTGGTGAATTTTGGAGCGCCCGCACCTTTGTGGCTTTGTGTCTCTCTGATACATTGGCGCCGTCGGCACGGCGATGTATCTCTGTCCCTGGTGATACCTCGAGGTCCGTCGCATCAGAACTTCCCCCGTCTGAGCCCCGAGGTCTCCGAAGCTCCCCGAGGGAGAGGGACGCCTGCCCCGGGGCTCCTCCGCCCTCCCGCTGCTCTGGGTGGTGGAGACCCTTGCAGGTAACTTTCTGGGTGCCTGCGTTTTACCGTCGCAGCTGTCAGGCGGCCAGGGCTGCGTCCCTGCCCGCCCTCAGCAGAGGACCCCCCAGGAGCCCGGAATCTGGCCCGCAGCCTGTGGGAGCTCAGCTGAGCATGCTTGGAACACACTCTGGAAACTTCTCACCAAACTCCACTCTGGACCTCCTAGCCCCACCCCCCCCCGCCCCCACCCTGTTTGGTGAGACCGTTCGGAGCATGTCGGCAGCCCTTGTCAGCGCTCACACAAGGAAGCATTTCTCTTGGCGGCAGGAGAGATGCCCCCCCGCCACCTCGCTGGCTTCCCAGGTCCGTGTGGGCCTTTTGGGACCTGTGCCAAGTCCACCCCCTAGTGGCGTCACCCCAGCCAGGCCCACAGGCTGGAGCTCCTCGGGGGCTCCGTGCTGGTGGCCTGCCAGTGCCTGAGTCATCCCAGCCAGCTCCCCAGGGCCAGGGGAGAGCTGCCTCTGCCTCCCTGGGGCATTGTGGGAAACTCCAGGGCCCTGTAGGGAGTCGGGATGGGGGGGGATGTTGCCTAGGAAATGTGGGGGAGGGGAATCGACCCAGAGAGGCCACCTTTGCTGTGAGCTGTATTAGGGGCCATCAGCAAGGATGCTGGGCCCGCCTCTACTCCGTGGGGTGTCATGGAGCCCCTGCCCCGTGCGGCGAGGGGACCCAGGCGCCGGGAGTGAAGGACCACGACGGGACGTACCCGCCCCTCCTGGAAGCCGTCTGTAGGAACCACGTTGTTGCCTCCCATACCGTGAGACCCCGACCCCCCCCCCCCCCCCCCCCCCCCCCGGCTGTGAGAGGCGCCCTGGGTCGGAGGTAAAGACAGAAGCGGATCCTCTAGGTCCTCAGATCAGTGAGGTGCGGCGCCCGCCATCTGACCGGCGCCGCAGGCAGGACACTAATGTGGCCGAGGCAGGCTGGCGCTCCTCTCCCCTGCGGGTGACCTCCCAGGCCCCTGGGCCGGATTGACCGTCCAGGGGTTCAGTGCCGTGACGGGGTCCAGGTGCCCGGGGCCCCCCAGGGCGGGACACAACCCCTGGGGATTCTGGCCACCCCCGGCCTTAATCAGGCGGAACGCGGCGTCAGCAGAAGCTGACAGCTGCAGAGCCCGGGGGTCCTGGCTGTGGGGTGGGGGGGCCAGGAGCAGGGCCGGGCTGTGCCCCCCCCCCACCCCTTCCCCACCCCCTGCCAGGGCCGCCTCTGGCTGGGACAAGGGCCTAGGGAGGGTCTGGGTGCCCACCCACTGGGCTCAGAGCCCTGCAAACACAGGGACCTTTCTGCTCCGGGAGAGAGACCAGGACCTGAGACACGGGCCTCCAAGCCCGGTCCCTTCCTGGGGGCTCCTCTGCTCTGGTTCACTGCCAGGCTCCCGTTCACAGCAGTGATGGAAGCATCGGTCACCCCTCTGGTACCCACGGGGACTCCGACTCATGCTGGCGCACGTTCGATGGGCAGAAGGTGCCGCTTGGCCCATGGCATTCTGAGTCACACCTGCCACCCACCCTGCCACCCGCGTGGGCCTCCACGCGTCACCTTACCTCACTGAGCCTCAGGCTCCTCACCCACAAGCCAGGCGGTTTATGACCTTCCTCTTAGGGACATAACCCAGGGAGCGTCCCCAGAGGGGCCCCCGCAAACAGTCGAGACTCCACGAGGGATGGGTGACTGCTGTGAGCAGAGGACAAAGAGGGAGGCCTCTGAGGGCGCGCTCGCAGCGCTGGCCTCGGGCGCCCCTGGATGGATGTGCCCGGTGCCCCCTGGCCTCAGAAGGCCCCCCACCAGGGTCATGCCGTCACATAGCAGGAAGTCCTGGTTAATCTCCCATGAACCTTGGCACCAACTGCAGAGGATCCGGGTTCTGTTCAAAATGAGCGCTGCCACCAAGCCTGCCAGCGTGGGGGATGGGAGCCCGGGGCCCCTGGGAGCTGAGCCACCGTCACTCCTTCCTTGGGCGCCCCGAGCTCATCTGAGAGACGAAGGGGACATTCAGGCAGATGGCGGATGGTCCTTCCCGGGACTCCGGGCTTCGAGATGACCCACGCTGGCATATGGGGACAGTCAGCGGGTTCATGCCACCTGACCGCCTGTCCGTCGGTCTGTCTGGGGGTCCCGTTTCCTCTTCCGGATGTGGGAATGCCTACGGCATGTGGCACAGGCCCGGGACGCAGCACCTGCCTGGTAAGTGTTGGCTCGTAACTATTTTTGGTACTGGTCATTTCATTTTTTCGCCGGTCCTCACCCCAGGTTGCTGAGCGTGGACCCCAAACACGCAGGGATCTGGACCCTGTTGGAGGAGGGAGGTGAACTGGGGGGGCCACGCTGGGGACGGACCCCAGGAGCCCCGTTGGCAGAGTTTTCAAAGAGCCATGCGTCTCCCATGCATGTTTCTTAACCCTCAAAACGCAATGTGGTGACTTCACTATTAGACTCTCACAGGGGTCGCTGGTCCCCAGTAGGGAAAGTGCCGCCGTTACGGTGTCCGCGCCACCCGGTGAGACAGCTCCTCATCACGAAGCCCCACCCGTGTTCCCACCGTCACGTCCGCTCTTTCTCCCACTTTCCCGCCCGCCCTTGCTCCAGGAGGCCTTCTCTGCTCGCCCCAGCCTCTCTCCCGGCTCCCCTCCGTCACACTGGGGATAACGTTATCCTGTGGGGTCTCGTGGGGTCTCCTGATCGCCTCACACGCGTCAGCCCCGTCTCTCCCGCTAGATAGAGAACGTGGCTGAAATTGGAGTTTGGATCCCTTGACCCTCCCCTGGTTTTTCGTTTAGGTGACACCTTGCCAGCCCATGGGGTGGCATTCCTGAGGAGCACTGTGGCAAGATCGGAGTCTCAGAGAGGCCAGGGGCCGGCGTGGGGGTGGGCGTGGGGACAGTGGAGATGGCATTAAATACATGTCTTTAAAAACCACCAGAAATGAAAGTTCTAGGAAACACTGCTGCCAAAACAAACCAGCTTTGTCTCCATTTAAAAACCCACTCTGGTCGCTGACCCTGTGTTCTTCAGTGGCGGGGAGGCTTGGCCGCCGCCTGGATGTGCTGAGAGAGAATTTTTCCCGGGGGTTTATTTCTTCTTGAATCTGTTCTGGTGGTTAGTTTTTTAAGGAACATGTCTATTTCATGCAGGTAATCAGATTCATTGCAATCACTTCTTTAGAATATTTGTTTAGTATTTTTCTTCTTCTTTTTTTTAAATGTTTGTTTATTTTAAGAGTGCATGAGCTTGCGTGAGCAGGGGGAGGGGCTGAGAGGGAGAGAGAGAGAGGATCCCAAGCAGGCTCTGTGCTGCCAACACAGAGCCCAACTCGGGGCTCGATCCCATGAGCTGTGAGATTGGGACCTGAGCTGAAATCAAGAGTCAGAAGCTTGACTGACTGAGCCCACCGGCCCCCCCCCCGCCTTAGTATTTCTCTAATGTCTGTCTGTTAGTTCTGTAGTGATGTCCCGTCTTCCTCTGGTGATACTGGTAAACGGTGCCTTCTCTTTTTCTTCTTGATCAGCCCTGCTAGAGGTTTATATATCCTAAACGGTTTATATTTAAGAGACTGCCTTTTAAAAGTTTTCTAACCAGCCCATTCAGGCTTGAAATGTAATGTCGTTTGCACTTGCAGCCTCTCTCGCTGTAGTTTTGCAAGTCTAGATGAAATGTTCCAGAGGCCATTAGGCCCTTGTCCAGGTGATTAATGCTTACGGGAACATTTTCCATGCCTGATCTCCTCTCTCTCTGTTGAGTCCGTGGAGGTAACAGCGATTTCTGTCCGTCAACCTTCTCTCGTGACCTCAATGGTCGTCAAGGCGGTGTCCTTTTGCTTGAGAGGACTTTATTGAATCTTGCATAAGTAATGCAGATACCAGACTTAACTCTTTCTTAATGCAGAAGAAAAACCGTGTCAATTCAGAACGGCAGATGTGAAGGATGGCCGGCCGCCTCTAATATAGTCCTGGCTGTCTTATTTGGAACGTGGGCACCTGGTAACGGTTGTTTTTTATTCTACAAAGTAGTCACTGTTAAAGAGGCCTGCGTCTCCCCCTACGTTTGCTACAAAGTACATTTTATCTGTGACCGTGATGGAAACTTATGTTTCTTTTGTCTTTGCATTTGTAGCAAGTCTCAGAGCTGGGATAATCCGAGAACGGGGAGGCTGCCTTACTTGGGGATTCTTGAGTCCAGCAGCCCCCACTTTTGTCAAAGTCCCCGAGTCTGGGGAGGGGAAGGGCCTGGCCCGGGCCATGTCCCAGGCTGAGGCTGGACGCCGGTGCCCTGGACATCTCCTCTCCATCGGCTCTCCCTCCGGCGCCAGGCATCTTGGTAATTACACTCACGACGCGAGGG
>PJEM01015529.1:0-29559 GCA_004023845.1 Helogale parvula
CTGCCTCTTTAGCAGATGGTGCTGGGAAAACTGGACAGCAACATGTAGAAGAATGAAATTAGACCACTCTCTAACACCATACACAAAAATAAAATCAAAATGGCTGAAGGACTTGAATGTGAGACAGGAAACCATCAAAACCCTCGAGGAGAAAGTAGGGAAAAACCTCCTAGACCTCCACCGCAGCAATCTCCTACTCAACACATCCTCAAAGGCAAGGGAAATGAAAGCAAAACTGAACCCTTGGGACTTCATCAAGATAAAAAGCTTCTGCAAGGCAAAGGAAACAATCAAGAAAACTAATAGGCAACCCACAGAATGGGAAAAGATAGTTGCAAATGACATATCAGATAAAGAGCTAATATCGAAAATGTACAAGGAACTCACCAAACTTCACAATCATAAAACAAATAACCCAGTGAAGAAATGGGCAGAAGACACGAACAGACACTTCTCCAAAGAGGACATCCAGATGGCCTACACACACATAAAACGATGCTCAACATCACTCATCATCAGGGAAACGCAAATCAAAACCACACTGAGATACCACCTCACACCAGTCAGAGTCGCTAAAATGAACAAATCAAGAGACTATAGATGTTGGAGAGGGTGTGGAGAGATGGGCACCCTCTTACACTGTTGGTGACAATGTAAACTGGTACAGCCGCTCTGGAAAACAGTGTGGAGATTCCTCAAAAAACGATCGATAGAACTCCCCTACGACCCAGCAATAGCATTGCTGGGGTTTTACCCAAGAGAGACAGAAATGCTGATGCATAGGAGCACATGTACCCCAATGTTCATAGCAGCAATATCAACAATAGCCAAAACATGGAAGGAGCCCAAATGTCCATCACCTGACGAATGGATCAAGAAGATGTGGTATATTTTCACGATGGAATACTATATGGCAATGAGAGGGAATGACATGGCCTTTTGTAGGAAAGTGGATGGACCTTGAGGGTGTCATGCTGAGTGAAGTGAGCCAGGCAGAGAAGGACAGAAACCATATGTTTGCACTCATAGGTCTAGCAGGAAAACAGGAGAGGCCTAATGGAGAACCAGGGGGAGCGGAGGAGGGAGAGAGAGTTGGGGAGAGAGAGGGATGCAAAACTTGAGAGACTATGGAATGCTGAAAATGAACTGAGAGTTGAAGGGGAAGGGGGTGGGGGGGAAAGAGGTGGTGGTGATGGTGGAGGGCACTTAGGGGGAAGAGCACTGGGTGTTGTATGGAAACAAATTTGACAATAAAATATATATTAAAAAAAAAAGATTTCTCACGAGGGCTCTCCTGATGTCAGCAATGCGTTCTCTTTTCAAACCTCTTTTGCTCCTGATAGTATATCAGCCTCCTCATGGCACAGTTTGCTAACGTAGCTTTTCCACCTGTGACTTCATAGTGAAATTGCACATCTTTTTAAAAATATATTTATTTTTGAGGGGGGTGGGGAGAGAGAAAGGGACAGAATCCAAAGAAGCTCCATAGTGTCAGCACACAGACAGACGTGAGGCTCAAACTCACAAACCATGAGGCCATGAGCTGAGCTGAAGTCAGATGCTTAACCAACTAGCCACCCAAGTGCCCTGAAAGTGCACGTCTTGTACGCAGCCCACAGTCGGCCTGCGTCTCAGCGTCTGTGCACACTGGTGACCCATCTTCCCGGGGCTTGTGGCTGTGTCTGCAGTGGGGTCACGTCTTCAGCCTGCGTCTCCCCAGTAGATTGTGGGGCTCCAGAGGCCTCTTTTCCTTTTCTCTGCCTCTGTCCCTTTCCTTGAAAATTCCCAGCATTCCTGCTCATCTCTTTCTTCTCAACTCTCACCTCTCAGTCCTTCCGACCCCACCCATGCCCCCCTCCTCAGCACCTGCCTCATGTAAAGTGTCTGTGATGCCAGCACCCATGTCCAGTCTCCGATGTCTGCAACGTTATCCATTGCAGTGTCACAGATTATAACACAATTCTGCAGCTTCATATGACATTATTATGGCAATAAATTCCTGTGGATCAGAAATGTAAGGACAAGGATATGGGGCAGCTCCAGCTAAGTTTTCTCATTAGGTTGCAGCCAAGATGAGACTAGACTCACAGTGATGGGAAGGTGTGACAGGGGCTGGAGGATCAAGTTTATGCTCCCACTTGTGGCTGCTGGCAGGAGCTTCAGTGTCCGCGGGCTCTCAGGGGGAGGCCTCGGCTCCTCACTTGTGGGTTTCTCTGAAAGTGAGGATCCTTCTGACAAGGCTCCTGCCTACTTCCAAATCCAGGATCTGGGAGAGGGAAAGAAAGAGAAGAAAGATAGAGAGAGAGGAAACCACAGGCCCTCTGAGACCTGAGACACACCATCACATCCCCCCTATTCTGTCCATTAGAGGTGATCGCTGAGTCCAGTCCACACACGAGGAGGAGAGTTAGTTCTACCTCTACATGGGGGGAGATTCAGTGAATCTGTGAACACTTTATAACCACCGCAATATGCGTGGAAGGTGTTGTCGACTTTGAAGATACTGGTTTTTTTAAACTGTTTTTGCTTTTCTTTTTAAATATATGTATTTATAGAGAGAGAGAAAGAGAGAGAGGATGAACAATGGAGGTGCAAAGAGAGAGGGAGAGAGAGAATCCGAGTATGCTCCGTGCTTAGCATGGAGATGAACCTGGGCTCCATATCACAACTGTGAGATCATGACCTGAGCTGAAATCAAGAGTCAGACGCTGAACCCTCTGAGCCACCCAGGCGCCCCTGTCTTCTTTTTGATTCTCCTCACGTGGACATGGAAGAGCCTCAGTGTGTTTTTCTTTTGCTTCTCTTGTCTGGTGAGTGACAAGCTTCTCAGATCTAGATGTTCAAGGTTTTGCACTAGATTAGAGGAGTTTTCAAACAGGATTTTAATTATTTTTCTGCCCCTTTTCCTCCTTCCCATTTTTAGACTCTGAATATCTGTTTGCCTTTTTTATTCTCTGTGGATAATGGAGGGTTTATAAGTTTCTCTTCAATCTTTTTTCCCTGATTTTCTTGGATTGGGGAATTTCTATTGATTTATATATGACCTCATTGATTTTCATTCTGCCTTCCCAGGCCTTCTGTGGAGTTTACCCACTGAACTTTCATTACATTCCACCCACCCCCTTTCAGTTCTAGAATGTCTATTTTGTCTTCTTTGTACATTCCACTTCTTCATTTAGATTTCCTTGTGTTCACTCGCCACAAAGATTATATTTCAGGCAGGATGACTGTGGGAGGCAAAGAGGAAAAGTGTCACTTCTTCACCGGAGAGAAGCTGAGTCTCAGAAAGGGGGAGTGGCTTGTGTCCCATTGCTCGGCCACCTCAGATGGAGGAGCACCCACCCTTCAGGGGGTCATCAGTAACAACGTCTAGTCCTGTGGCTGCAATCAAATGGCCTGTGCCCACAGTCTCCCCCCAGAGGGGGCCGCCGAACAGTTGTGATTGGAAGCAGTGTCAGCCCCTCTGCAGGACATGGATACATCAGGCCACGGGGTCAGGGAAACGACCACTTTAACTCTTTCCCTCCAGTAAGCTGGTGTGGGCTGCACTGGCTTACAGCCAGTCTGTTGTGCACCCCCCTCCCCACTTCCCCCGCACCTCTGTGTCCCTTCCAGCTGCGCGCTCCTATTTTCCATTAGCCCTGATGTATCACACAATCCCGGTCACCAGGAATTACACCCTGGGCTCCCTGGGGTGTGGCTATTGTGCCCCTGCCTGGTCCCTCCTGAAGAGTCACGTGGAGGTGGCTCTCAGCTCTCATCCTGCACCTGATCTGTATGACTTCTGTCACACAACAATGCCAGAGGACGTGGGCCCTCAGGGAGGGAGAGCACAGCCTGGGCCCATCTCCTTGCTGGACGTCCCCTCTCCCCAGGTCTGGTGTTGTGGTGACTGCTCTGCATCTCGGGGACCTATGTGTCCCCTGGGAGTCAGGTTGGAGGGCTGGACAGGTGTCAGGCTGGGCTGGGGAACAGACCCCACAAGCAAAGGGCAGCCAGAGCCGGGATAGGTTCTGGCTCAACAACCTACGGGCTGTGCGATCTGAACATGTGAATTGTTATGCCTGAGTATCTGCTTCCTTGTCAGGAGCTCTGTGTGCTGGAGTCTGCCTTGAGTGCATCATTGTTAGAGGACGTGCACAGAAGGACCTGGGTCCCAGAAGCTCCCAGCACATTCTCCTCACTCTTGCGTGGCCACATGGAAGAGTCACTATCACTGTCCTTCTTTCTTCCTGGTGCGGTTGTCTGTGCTTTCTATCACCCGGGGTCAAGTGCGCCCTGGGATTCATAATGCTTCTGATATAAAGTCAAAGGTCAACAGCAGCCTAATGCTGCATCCCGATGCCGACCTCACTCCCCTCCCTTAGCTCCTCATGGAGGCCTTTTATCATCTCACATCATCACAAGAAGTATGAGTGCAGTACAGTCAGAGTGGTTGAGAGAGAGACAGAGACAAACAGAGAGAAGGAGAGAGAGACAGTGCATAACTTTTATTAGAGGACATTGTTATATGTTCTTTTTATCATTAGTGATTATAGTTAATTTATTACTGGGCTAGTTGGTAAATTAAACTTGATCATTGGTGTGAATGTAAAGGAAACCTCATAGTACATTTAGGGTCCGGTGCTAATCTGCCATGTCCGGCAGCCCCAGGGGGTCTCAGAGCATATTTCCTGTGGAAGAAGAGGAACAACTGTAGCTCAGTAGTGCTGTGATCTCCCCCAAACCTCTACAGATTCTCCTTTCTTGGGTCACCTGAGTGGCTTATTCATTTGAGCCTCTTGATGTTGCCTCAGGACAGGATCCTAGGGTCATGGGATTGAGTCCTGAGTCAGGTTCTGCGCTGAGCATGGAGTCTTCTTGATATTCTCTCTCTTTCCTTCTGCCCTTATCTCTTTCTCTGTCTCTGTCTCTCTCTCTCTCATCACTAGTGTGGTCCCCACAGTGACCTCCTGTCAGATCCCCGCATATCCTCTCCTCTCCATCTCTTCCCCACACTTCACCTGAGTGACCGTCCTCCACATGGACTGTCACCCTCACTGTCTGTTTCCCACACCAGGCAGTGAGGGCTCCAGGGCCCAGCCTCTGTCCTCGGCCTCCCCTCCCCACCTTGTTTCCCTTCAGCCTCGAGAGCAAACAGTGCTTGAGAATCCGCCATGTGCCAGGCACGTTCCGGGCACTTCACAGGTGTCATCTCGTCCCTAACCCATCAGCCATGGTACAGGGGAGGGGGCAGATGTGCCCCTGAGTGAGGCCCTTGTTTGGGTCCCAAGCTAAGTGGCCAGTGGAAGAAATCCTGGGATCCAGGTGGGCTCGGTCCAGGCCCACACTCTTAGCTCCAGGCTGCAGCCCCCGGCAGCCGCCCTGCATTTGCTCAGACCCGAGAGCCTGCCACCCGGGCCAGCGGCCAGGGCTTCTCCCAGCTGCTCCCCTGTAACCATTCCTCCTGTGTCATCTCCTGTTTGCCCTGGGGGTTCAGGCGAATGTCACCTACTCAGGGAGATGTCCTGAGCTGCTCCCAGGATGGTGCCCTTGCTCTGTATTCCAAATGTCTGTCTCTTCAGGCTGAATATTTAATATTAGAAACATACAAAGCTTGTTTTACTTGCTCATGGCTGCATCCCCACTGCCTGGCAGAGATCAAGCCCCAAATATATATCATCAGAATTAAATCAGTTAATCAGCTTCATCATAAACGGCTTAGGGAGACCTTCACGCTTCTGGGGATGGTTAGCTGCAGTAATTACATCAATCTTCCTCAAGGAAACAGCCCATTTTTGTTTATTCGGTTTAAAAATGTTTTCTTTTAATGTTTTATTTATTTTTGAGAAAGAGACAAACAATGTGAGCAGTGAAGGGTCAGAAAGAGAAGGAGACACAGAATCCGAAGACAGGCTCCAGGCTCTGAGCTGTAAGCACAGAGCCTGACGCAGGGCTCGATCCCATGAACCACGAGATCATGACCTGAACCGAGGCCTGACACTCAACGGACTGAGTCACCCAGGAGCCCCTGTTTATTTGTTTTTATATTGATGCAGTATACTTTGTCTGTGACATGAGTTCAAGTATTTGAAGGGAGACATGTGAAGACTTACACTTGTTCTCTTTGACTTACAGGCTTCCAAAATCTGTCATTTTAAAAAATAGTTTCAAAAAACGTTTATTTATTGAGAGAGAGAGTGAGAGAAGGAGGGGGCTGGGTTGAGAGAGATGAAAATCAAGAATCCCAAACAGGCTGCTTGCCTTCAGAGCAGAGTCCAACACGGGGCTCAAGATCAGGACCCCTGACATCATGACCTGAGCTGAAATCCAGAGGCAGAGGCTTAACCCACTGAACCACCCAGGTGTCCCAGAAACCAGTCATCTAAATTATTTTGTTATGTAAACTCTACATCCAACGTGGGGCTTGAACTCATGACCCGGAGATCAAGAGTCACATGCTCTATACACGGAGCCATCCACATGCCCCAAAAATCATTCATTTCTTTAAGTAGGCTCCACCCCCAACGTGAACCCTGATCTCCAAACCCTGAAATCAAGACTTGAGCTCAAATCGAGAGTCAGCTCCTTAACCAGCAGAGCCCCTCAGGTGCCTGAGAAATCACTGATTTCTGTAGAAGCTTCAGGGAGACAGAATTGGGCATCATCATAAGGTTTGTTTGTTTCATTTTTGTTTTCAAATCAGACATAACACAGGCCCTTCCTTAGGAGGTCGTGATCCTCCATCACTGGAAGGGTCCACCCCATGGTGCTGACCTTGCGCAGGGAACTGTGGTATCACGAGGGGTCAGGTGCAGGCCCTCTGAGTCCCTTCTTCACTGAAGTTGCAGCAGGAGATGGAGCCCGGGGGTGGGTGTCACAGTCTTGGGCTCCACCAGCTCCGTCATCTGGCACAGGGATAGTGACCCTGTGACAGTAATATGACACTGACTTCACAGAGTTATAAATGGTTTAAATTCAGAACACATGTAAATTCCTGTTTGTTTGTTTCTTACTTTGTTTTCATTTCTCTTTGTCTTCTGAGAACCCAAGTCAACTTTTTCCTTCTCCCTTTTCCCATTTCTGATCTGACAACATTCTGCAGAAATAACAGGGAAGGATTTTAAATGGAGAAAACCCTAGCCCCTCAGTGCCAATCGCTTGGCCTCATAAGGCAGCAGCTCTGTGTCTGCTGCACTCCGCTGGGAGCCAGGATGGGAGGATGGCTGTGCCCTAACTGGGAACCGCAGAGGGAACAGTGCAGGAGGCCCATTGTCCCCTGAGCCCCCACCCCAGGCTCCAAGTGACAGAAGATTAAAGGTGCTGTTGCTCTGGAGGGTCGGAGGGCACACCGAAGAGAAGGGGTGAGGGGGTGAGAGACAGTGCAGGCACGTGTTTTCTCCTTTCTCAAACACACTGAGCAGCATGACCTGTTCCCTCCCCTCTGAGCTCCTCCTGTCTCCTCAGGGGCTGTGTGTAGATTTGCGGTGAGTTCCAAGCCAGCGCTGGCTGCACTTTTCCCTGCAAACATCAACATTAGGGAGTTCTCCTGAACACAGCACATGGTGAGGATGGTGGGGAGGAGGTGGAGGGAAATCCTGGCACTTGTCTGTGATCCTCCACCTGCTGCCACAGAGTACTCAGCCTGGGAGAGATGGGGGACCCGAAAAGCATAAGCAAACAGTCCTCTTCCAGCTCTGACTTTAAACTCCCCTCAGGGAACTGAAGGAGACGGGCCCCACCCCCTCCCCACAGGGTTAGAGGTTCAGTGAGTGATGGTGTTCCCTGTGTTACTGCTGAGCCCTGGGGGCAGGTCAGCCTGGGTGCCCTCTCCTCCTGGCCCCACCACCCTCCTCACCTCTTTCAAGCAGGGTGGGGCCAGCAGGGTGAGGAGCACATTCTGGGAGCCAGGGGGCTCCTGCCAGGACTGCAAGGGAGCTGGGCTGTGGGAACAGATGGAGCCCCTGTCTGCACCTTTGCGGGAGAGTGCTCTGCCCTCATGTTCCTTCCTATGTGGGATCCCATCCAGACTCTTCCACCTGAAGATGAGACTTTCTTCCTCCCCACAATCAGGCAGTGATTTCTTTCCTACTGGTTCTGGCGAGAGCTGGTACACCTACTGAGTCAACCCTTGTTAGTTAGTCACTCAGGAATCCCCAGCCACCTGCCCTCCACTGGGAGCTGCTGGGAGAGCGTAGAATTTCATGAACCTTGCCCACGCGTGTGCAGTCCCACAGCAGAGCCAGCGGGCCCCCAAAGCAAACCAACAAGGAACTGGCTTCATGACTTCAGAGAGAAGGACCGTTGTGCTGCGTTCTGGGTCCTGTGATCACATGGAGATGCGCATGTGGTTGAGTCAGCAGGGTTCAAACACAGGGAAGGTGGGGCGGAAGTGGACAGAGTGATTTCAGGGCATAGGCTCTAGTTCGATAATTTCTAGTTACTGTCCTGAGAACTTAGCTTAAGAAACAGTCAGGGAAGGCCCTGGCATGCTGTCAAGCATAACCCAGTGAGAGGCACAATTAAAGCTGAAGAGGGAGGCTGTTCATATTTTACCACTAGATCCATACAGGAGCGCGACTTCACCAGTCTGCCAGATGGTTCTGTTACAGGCACCGAGAGCCCTGCCTTCTACGGGCTCACAGCACTGGAGGGGAGAGACAATGAGCAGTGAAGTTTGGTACTGTGTGTAAGTTTTGCACCAGGATCTTTTGTAAAGCTTTTTTAGGAAGTGGGAACGAAATCTAAAAAGTGATGCTCCTAATCACATAGGAATCACATAGGAAACAACAAATGTTTTAAGAGCTGTGACCAGGAGCTGAGAGGCAGACAAACATATCCTTCTTATTTTATCACAATATCATTTGAGAAGACAGTAGAAAGCTGGCAAGGTGGAAGTCATGATGCTATAAGATCCAACATCACCACTACCACATTTTATTGGTTAGATTTTCCAGGTCCCGCCCACACTCAGTGGGAGGAGATTCCACAAGACTAGTGGACCAAGTAGTGGAGGCCATTGGGCTTCATTATAGAATCTGTGTGCATGAGGGTGTTCCAGATGACAGATGGCAAGAATGGAGGGTAGCAAGTTCTCTGCACTGGGTGGGTTCATACACAGGGTGCCCCATCACTGAACAAGATGATTATAACTCTGGGTGCTGTGCTGGACAAGATGAACTGCACAGCTGAGCTGTGTGATCAAAGCAGGGTCCTAGGTACAAGATTCATACTATTTGGAAAGATCTGTCTCGACTTTGTCGAGCCTGAGAGGTTGTCCTCTCTGCACATTTCCTCCTTGACTTGTCAGACCTTCTAATCCTCTAGGAAAGCACCATCATTAACCTGAACCATTTTTTCCTTTTCTGTGTCATGCTCCCAAGGCAAATCCTGGTCTCTCACTATTTCTCTAGTTTGCCACATAGAGGATCCACAAAGTCACTTCATGTGATTCCAATTTTTTGGTTTCTCTGTCTTCATCCATTTTATTTCATAGTGATTTTCTTTTGTATTGATGAGTCAGTTACATAGAAAAATAAGTATTCTCTAACTAAACCTTTTCACTAATTTTTGGACCAAATGGACAAAGTTCTCTTTCCAAGTCTCAACTCCTTCCCGCACAAGGACAAGACACAGAGGTAGGTTTCCTAGAAAGTCAGGGATTGGCACAGAAGCTCATCAGGAGGAGACATTTAGGTCTCAAAGGCATATACATGCATCTTCTTTATGTCCCTAGCATGTGGCACAACACCTGGCCTGCAGTAGGCACTCAATAAGCTTCTGTCTGGAGGCTGTTTCCCCAGAACTCATTGTACTAGTTGCATTTACCAGGTTATTCACCCCACTGTGAATTCCCTCATATTTCTGTCACTGTGGCCTAGCAAAGACCTGGACCTCTACAACTGCTTAATATGGGCCTGCTAATGGAGGTGGGCTTTCTTTGGTAATTCAAAATTTATGTCAACTGACTGAGACATGCACAGAATAAAAAACTTTATATAACACAAAGGGATACAGAGTGAACAGTACATTTCCTCTTCCATCCTATCCATTTTTTAAAATTTAAGCAGAGCAAAAATCATCCTTATTCCATAGTGATAGAGTTTCATGGGAGCACAGGCTCACTCAGATTAAAAACAGATACATTCACCAGCCTCCCATGAGGCTACTTTTGTCTGTGTGACTATATTCTGTCCATTATGGTAAGGTGGAATGAGGTAGTAGGTGCTGGCCTTAAAGGAGGGAAACTTCCTCTTTTTCTGCTTTCCCTGGGCCGGTAATGGACCATGGACATGGTGTTAGGTACCCTGGCTCATGCTAACAAGGGCGAATTCCCAGGTCACAGGAAGCTGCATGCCTGGATAGCCTTACAGAGCACAACTGCCCTGGCAGCCCGGGATGGCTTGCCTCACCCATGGAAGGTGCATACAAGTTGCATTCTGTTCACACCCCTGGGAGCTGGGTTTCTGCTGCACACACAACTGAACTAATACCTACAGAGGAAGAAGACTTCCAGGAGTGGGTGGCTGTGGTGGTCTGTTCTGGAGATGAGCAGAGAGAGAGAGATACAGGGTACAACAGTGTGGGCTCCCTGGGACAGTGTGCTAGGTTGGACAAAGGGAGAGCTGGGCCCCAGGGGCAGCACAGGGAGACTGGAAACTGTTCTCATTTTGTAGCCATGGGGCTGCCCTGGGGGCATGTTTGGCTCCCCAGGTTTTACCTTTGGGAGCCTTTTTTTCTTCCCTTCTCTTCCTGTCCTGTTACAGAGTTTCTTAGTTCATTCCAGCCACAATGACAATCACTGCTGGTGACCTCTCCCCCTCCTCCTCTTCATGTCTGATGGCAGTGGCTGTGGAGGTTGAGATCTTGAGAAGAAACCCCTCAGGTGCAAAAGGAATGAGGGGTCATTTGTCATTGGGTTCCATTGGAAATCCGTACTTGCCAAGCCGGGCTTAGACGACCCACTTTGATTCCAGGTCCCTCATGTCTTGTGTCCTGGTGATCCCAGATATACGTTGCAAGACCTCACCCTATTCTATTTGTTACCAGCAAGTCAGTATGTCCACCTTCTGTTCCCACAGTGGCTGTCACTCAAGGGCATGAATACAAGAGGATGGGCACTTTGGAATCATCTTAGAGGCTGCCTACAACAGGGGTGACTTTGGGAACCACCCGAATGCATGGCCTCTCATGGGGCTGCAGTCAGGAATGCAGAGACTAGTTTATTTATTTATTTATTTAAAAAAAATTTTTTTGCAAATGCTTTATTAAGAAGTTAGGCCCGGCCAGCCTAAATTCGGGCTCGCGGACTTCAACAACACACTGGATCAACGTGGAGCAAGCCCCGAGCATGGTGGGGTGGGGACTTTTATGAGTTTGGGAAGGGGGAGTTACAGGAAATGGGGACACAGGTATATGACAGTAGGTTTAACCATTCATTGATATTTTTGGTGGGGGCCAATCACACCACCTAGAGTATTGAGCAATCACAGAGTGGGCCCAGGACCCTCATGTAGGGTGTGACTAGGACCCTCACTCAGGGCGTGACTGGCCTTAGCCTCCATCTTTAGGCCTGCCCTGAGAAATGGTAAAGGTGTTAGCTGGCCTTTCCTGATTGGGTATTACAAGGGTGGTCTGAGAAGCTGACACTTAGGCCTCCAAGGTCAGAGTCAGTTTGATTCAGACCTGTCCTTACATTCCCCCCTCTGTCATGTACCTGACCTAATCCTGGGTCAGCTATGTTACCATTGTTCTGGTTTAAGGCTACATGCTCTTAAGACCATTAACAGAATAGCATCTACCTGCTCTTTGACAAATGTTATGATCTTTTGGTGGTCACGAACCACAGCTAGACTATCCTGTACAATTCCTGAGCTATTGGCATAGAAGTAATATTATTCCCCTAAGCCTAGCATAGTCCTCTTTGGTGTAAGGAGAATTTTTTACCCTATAAAGGGCAAAGGGAAGGAGAGTTTAGCCAAATTCCGCCAGTCTCCATGGTTAATTTGGTAAGGGTCTCTTTTAGGGTTTCTAATATCTGGTGCTGCCTGGCTTACAAAAGTAAGAATGACAGCCAATTTGTTCAGGACCCTTGGGCGTATAAGTGCAATACACCTTCATGATTCTTTCTACATTACTAACCTTAGTCAAATTGGTGGGCCATCTAGTGGCCACTTGAAGACCCCCCATTAGAGTCTGGCGGTAGAGGTGTAGGCTCCCCCCACCTTTTGTCATGTTGAAATCCCATGCCCAGATCAGAGGCAATTAATACCAACAAAACATCCTATCAGGAACTTTTGCTGTTTCCCCAGCTTTCTGGGACAACATTTGCCAGTCCGATGGCAAAGAGACAGGACAGTTTATTTTACTGGACTGATGATTCCTCAGGCTTCTGCCGTGCTAGACCAGCCAGCTTCCAGGGTGTGGCTGGAACAGGGCTGGAGATCCCTGGAGTCAGAGTCTTTTTGAGGATCCGTTCAAGCTGATCGACTGGATCTGGATCACCTCACCAGGTTGAGGGTTTTTCTGAGTTGGTCCGCTTAACTCCAGAGAGATATCTGAAACTTTAATAGGGGCTGAACTTTTTGTTTAGTTGTATATCTGTGAATTCCACCTTTAAGTCTTTTGGAAAGGTGTGACCTCCATTTTAAATATCATCCTCACAGACTAACAAGCCTGAGATCCAACAACAAATATTTAAAAACACTCAGAACTAGAATTACATTTACAGTAGTGCATTGCTGAAACAGTTTTTCTCTCTAAAAAACCTCTATTTTCACAGATAGCCAAATCAAGACTAATGCATTGGTTGAACGAGTCCATTCTTAACAACCCTGGCCTGATTATTTACATAAGCTCAGCAAGAATAGGAATTGTTCATGAGGACTTTATAAGGCTTGCTTTGCTGGGTCCTTTTATAAGGAATCTCCAGGTTGAACTTTTAGTAGCCTCTCTGGGCCAGAAGCCAAGCCAAGCCAGCACTTTCCATGAGACAGGCCTGCAATACCTGTTAAATTGGGCCAATTCCTCTTCCTGAGGGTCCCAACATATGCCGAGGTTCCTGCACCTGCTAGAAAGTGACCTTCTTTACTCACCTGGGGAGGCTGCTGGGAACTCTGTGAGCAAGGTATCCAGCCAACATTTCTACGAGGCTTTATGTCTCCATGTTCCATAAAGTCAACCTTAGTTCCTTAAAGCTGTCAGGTCATCTCTGAACCTATGCATGGCTCTTAAACAGGACATTCCAGTCAAAGCCTTGGTAAAACAACCAGTATTTCTCATGGTGTCTTACTATAAAATGAACAGATTCTTATTGAACTTATGCAAACAATTGTAATGGCCATGAAAGAAAGAATACTCAGTTTTTGAATTTTAGACGGTTTAAGTAGAGAGAAAAGATAAATGCTCTAGACAAATGCTTTATAACATCTTAATCTGGATACAACAATATTTCCAATAACAAGAGTCACAAAAATATAATTTCCCATGTTTCTAATTTTTGTTCAGCTTCAATGCAGCTTCTAGCTCTGGAAGTTTCCACCCATTTTGGTATTTATCTTAAAGATGTAAAATACTGTATTTGTCCCAAAACTCCTCTTTACAACTTCCCTTGAAGAAGAAACACATTTTGTGGTAGAACCTAAAGATCTGACAAGAGTTCATTATGATGTACTTTGACAGAGAAATTTAATGACACTTAACATTTTGATTACTAAAGGTGTTAAGTAATGATCTTACCCAAACATTAAAACTTTAGGGGCTGCACATATATTTGAGCAGTTGCAGCATTTACCCATACAATATAACCTAAGGTTTACCACTGTACAACAGTGCTTTTTAAGTAACTTGGCATCCTAAATGAAAGGGCCTAATGGGTCAAAAGGCTTCTCTACCATTGAATACTGGGAAATTTGTTAAAACCTTAGGAAATTACAAAGCACATCCTAAATAGAATCACAAATTGTTACAAATCTGAAAACTATATTTATTTAATCAAAGTGGCAATAAAAGATCTTATTTGCCTTTGGGATCCTTTAGCAAAACCTAACTTTTTTTAACCAGACGCACAGCAAACAGATAATTACACTTCACCTTCGTCCCGGTGAGGACTCACTCTTTGCTTCCCTCCCTCGGAGGACTTAGACAAACAGTTGCACAGCAAACAGATGCCCAGAGAGGTATACACAAGAGTCTCCAATAGAAACGAAACCCTGCTGCTGTCACCAGCAGGATTTCTAACAGACAGACAGGGGGACCCAATCTTTTCCCGTTCTCTGGGGTCCCTGCAAGTGCCGCGGGACTGGAACCCTCTCTCAAACCTTACACAAACACAAGTGAGTGCCCTACCTACACCTATATCTCCAACAGATGCCGCACTTGCCACTCCTATCTCCGCGAATGCAAACAGGTAACGACGCTTGCCCATGGAATTCAGACATTTTGTTTCTCTCCCGAGGAGGACTTATACAAACAAAGCACACAGAAACATACCACACCATAAACAGATGCACAAAGAGACAGACACAAGTTGGCTCTATGGCTAAACCAAGGGCACCCAGCTTTCCATTGCACCGCCGGTGTAAGACCTGTTCCAGAGAGCCACCAGAATCCTGGCAAGAGGAGACTTACTCCAGCCCCAGATTCCCCTTGCCAGCAGGCCATTTTGACACCCGAGTCACGGAACTGACCCTCACCCGTGTATACTCTGGAGTCCGTTCGACAAGAGGAGACCTGCCCCAGTCTTCCCCTGTACCTAAAGGAGTCACACTGCTGCCACCAGTGAGGACCTCCTGGACCAAGGGAGTCAAACTCCAATTGCCCCCCCTTGGCCCCTGGACTTCAACAAACGCCGGAGGGCTGGATCCCTCTCCGGACTTTTACACACAATGGGGTCGTTTTGGCCACCCCTTGCCAAGGAGGAATCACACAATGGGGTCGTTTCGGCCACCCCTCACCAAGGAGGAATTACACTTTGCCTCGATCTTTCACTAGGACTTATTCTCTACCTCCCTTCCTCCACAGTGGGTCCGAGACGTCTCTTAGCACCCACGGTCCCGAGCTTTCCATGGTGCGTCCACCTGGCTCCTTTGGGACCCCACGGAGGTCGTTCAGCCACCTCCTGCCTAGGCCCCGCGCATACAAAGAAACAAACAGACAAACAAGACTTAGACACAGACAGACAAGAAAATGAGTGTACTCACCAGCTGGCAATTAGGCCCAACGTGTCGGGGTCCCAGGAGCTCTGGGGGGGAGGATTCCCAGCCCATGCACCATATGTAATACCCAAGATTTCTTTATCGTCCCCAAAAACCAGAAACTGCCAGGGAGACCAAGTCACGCATGCAAAAACAAAGGGCTTTATTACGGGTTTAGGCTAGCCGGGGCCTAAACGCGGGCTCACAGACTTTACCTGCATGGTGGATCCATGCTGAGAGCCCATAGTGGCACTTTCTACAATAGCCAAATCATGGAAAGAGCCTAAATGTCCATCACCTGATGAGTGGATCAAGAAGATGTGGTATATATACACAATGGAGTATTAGATGGCAATGAGAAAGAATGAAATCTGGCCATTTGTAGGAAAGTGGATGGACCTTGAGGGTGTCATGCTAAGCGAAATAAGTTAGGCAGAGAAGGACAGATACCATATGTTTGCACTCATAGGTCTAACAGGAGAACAGGAGAAACCTAATGGAGGACCACGGGGAGGGGAAGAGGAAAAGAGGGTTGGGGAGAGAGAGGGATGCAAAACCTGAGAGACTATTGAATACTGAAAACGAACCGAGGGTTGAAGGGGAGTAGGAGGGGGAAAAGTGGTGGTGGTGATGGAGGAGGCACTTGTGGGGAAGAGCACTGGGTGTTATATGGAAACCAATTTGACAATAAACTATTTAAAAAAAATAAAAAGACATATTCAAAAAATAAAATGGTGAAAGGCAAGACTACATTTTAAAATAAAAATGCTCTACTGTTAGAAAAAAATAAATATACATGAAAAAAGTAAATATGCTAACACTTTGCTGCCAGAATGGCTTAAATGAACAACACAGGAAACAGCATCAGATGTTGGTGAGCATGTGGAGAAAGGGGAACCCTCTTGCAGTGTTGGTGGGAATGTAAACCGGTGCAGCCACTCTGGAGAACAGTATGGAGGTTCCTCAGAAAACTAGTGATGAAATACCTTATGATCCAGCAATTGCACTACCAGGTTGTCGGGAACTGCCAGGAAGCTGGAGATGGCCAAAATAACTTTGGTGTCAGTCTTGCTGCGCCAGGCGTAGAGGGTCAAGGTCCATAAAAGATCAAAACCATATTCAGTGTTAGCTCTCCCTCCCCCAGGATTGCTGAAGGCAAGTCTGGGCGCTTCTTTTGAATATTCATTTGACTCTGTTTACCTGGTAACTGACGTAAATCAGATGTTTTGTTCTTCCCGCCTTGAAAGCTTTATAAGAGACAGTTTTCTCAATAAATGCTCTCTCTTCTGCCCGATCGGAAAACCGTGAGTTGTGTCTTTACTCTCTCCCGCCGCCCCCTTTTTCTCTCCCTCCCTCAGGAGAAGGACCCATGATGCAGGCGCGCTCCAAGCCGGGATGGGCACACAGGGACCTGGCGAGCTAGGGCACCATGGCACCCACAAGTGCCGCTCCAGCCCGGGGTGGAAGCGGGCGAACGAGCGGCCCCGGGCCATGGGTTAAGGCAAATGCCGCCCCAGCCCTGGGCGCCAGGAACAGCGAGTGCCGCCGCAGCCCGGGGTGGAAGCAGACGGACGGACGGACAAGCGGCACCTGATTTCAGGTTTAGACACCAGGTAATTACCCAAAGGGTACAAAATACATATTCATAGGGGTACATACACTCCAGTGTTTATAGCAGTATTATCAATAGTAGCTAAACTATGAGGAGAGCTCAAATGTCCATTGACTAATGAATGGATAAAGAAGAGGTTGTGTACACACACACACACAGGAATATTACTCAGCCATCAAAAACAATGAAATCTTTTTCATTTACAACATCCATTTACAACAACATGGATGAAGCTTGAATGTATTATGCTAAGTCAAATAAATCAATCTGAGAAAGACAAATATCATATGATTTCACTCTTATGTGGAATTTAGGAAACAAAACAGATGAACATATGGGAAGCAGAAAATAAAAAGAGGAGAGAGGGAAACAAACCACAAGAGACACTTAATCATAGAGAACAGTCTGAGGGTTGATGGAGGGAGGTGAGTGGAGATGGGCTAGATGGGTGATTGGTATCAAGGAGGGCACTTGTGATGATGAGCACTGGGTCTTTTGTGTAAATGATGAATCGCTGAATTCTATTCCTGATACCAATATTGTGCTGTATGTTAACTAAGTAAAATTTAAATTAAAAGTAAAAAAAAAAAAGAGTGGGTTCTTCATTAGCTACAGTTCTATGGTTTTCCTGAATACAGTCATGTTGGTTTCCAAAGTCAGACCTTTTAGGGGTTCAACTGTCCTGTGCAGGACGTGGGGTTTAGTGCTCAATGTGGGGCACAGACTCCTTGTTCCTCAGCGAAATTTTGTATTTTTGAGATCCCAGTATATTTTAAATTCTCATATCTGTGTGGAGGCAAGTTTGCTTTTGGTTTTGTCTTTGTTTTTGTCTTTAGCAAGAGTGTCTCTGCCTCTCTTACCTGTTTTCACGCTGCCCTTTTATTGTTTATTGTGCAGGTTCAGGTCTTTTTCAGAGGAGATTATTCTGCTTATAGTTGTAAATTTGCTGTGTCCAGGCAAGTAGATGAATTCAGGACCTTGGTAAGTTGGTACGTTGAACCAGACTCCCCAAACCATCTTGATAACCTTTTTTTTTTTTTTCAGGAAATTTTTTAAATTGGGAATTAGGGGTCCTACTACTTTGGCCTCCTTTTTTAAGATTGGCTAAATCTCAGTCCCGTGACTTTTCTTATTTTAGAATGAGTTTGTCAGTTCTTACAAAGGAGCTATTTCGGTATCTGATAGGGACTGTGTTGAACCTATAGAAGAATTTGAGGAATGTTGTCACATAGACAATATTAAGTCTTCTGACTGTGAACATGCTTCCATTTACTTAGATGTTTGTAAATTTCTCTCAATAATGTCTTGTAGTCTTCAAAGTATAAGTTTTTCTCTTCCTTTGTTAAATGTATTCCTAGTATTTAACTCATTTTGGTGCTATTGTAAATGGACTTTTTTTTAAAATTTCATTGTTGGATTGTTTATTGAAAATATATGGAAATGTAATGGATTTCTTAATGTATTGACCTCATATCCTACAATGTTGCTGAACTTGTTTATTTGTTCTAATAGTTGATACCCTAGGATTTTCTATGTACAAGGTCATGTCATCTGTGTAGGAACAGAAATAATTTTACTTCTTTTTTTCCCAATCAGGATGCACTTTATCTTATTTGTTTGGTCTAGAATCTCCAGCACAAAGTTTAATGGAAGTTGGTGAGAGTGGAAATCCTTTTTGTGTTGCTGATCTAAGGAGGAAAACAGCCAGTCTTTCACCGTTAAGTAAGTAAGATGTTAGGTTAAGGGTTTTCATAAATGCTTTTAATCAGATTGAGGAAATTCGCTTCTGTTATCAGCTCATTGGGCTTTTATCATAAAAGGATGTCAGATTTTGTCATATGTTTCTTGCCTGTCTGTTGAGATAAGCATGTGGCTTTTGTTTTTTATTATAGTAGTATAGTATATTACACTGTAGAT
Source organism: Helogale parvula (assembly GCA_004023845.1). Classification (NCBI taxonomy): domain Eukaryota; kingdom Metazoa; phylum Chordata; class Mammalia; order Carnivora; family Herpestidae; genus Helogale; species Helogale parvula. The sequence goes on from PJEM01015529.1 coordinate 18,703, forward strand.
ATGGATGATAAACCAATATTGCATTCCTGGAATAATTTCACTTGGTCATGGTGTATAGTTTTTTTTTTATATGGTGCTGGATTTGATTTGCTACATTCTGTTGAGTTTTTTCAGGTCTACATTCATTAAGAAATAGTAGTCTGAGTTTTCTTTTCCTGTGATATCTTTGTCTGGTTTTGGTCTCTGAATAACACTAGCCTCATAGAAGGAGCCGAGTTCCCTCTTTTCCTTTTGGAAGGTTTTGTAAAGAGCTGTTACTATTTCTTTAAGTATTTGGCACAGTTCACAAGTGAAGCATTTGGAACTGGGTTTTTTGTGGGGTAGATTTTGACCATTGATTCAACCTTCTACCTCGTTATAGGTATATTCAGATTGTCCATTTCTTCTGAGACAGCTTTTGTAGTTTGTGTCTTTCTATGAGTTTTCCTATTTTATCTACATAGGTTAACTTTTTGGCATAATTCTCATTCATAATCTCATATAATTCTCTTTATTTCTGTATGATCAGTAATAAAGTTCCCTCTTTGATTGCTGATCCTAGTAATTTGAGTTCTCTCTCTCTCTTTGTCTTTTTAGTGAGTCTAATTGAAAATTTTTCAGTTCTGTTGATATTTCAAAGGATCACATTTTATTTAGATTATATATTGTTATTTTATTCTCTTTTCTGTATTTCATTAATTTCCACTCTAGTCATTTCTTTTTCCTTCCTTTTGCTTGAGACTTATTGTGGAAGTTTAGGTAATGGATTTGAGATGCTTCTTTTAAAAAAATTATCTATTTATTTTGAGGGGGGTTTAGAAAGAGAGGGAGAGAGAGAATCCCAAGCAGCCTCATGCTGTGTGGAGCCCAACACAGGGCTCGATCCCATGACCACGAATCATGACCTGAACCACTCAACCGACTGATCCACCCAGACACCCCACTCTGTCTTCATTTTTATTAATCTTAAGGGATTCTGTGATTCCCATTGTGATATACCTTTTACCCTTTGATTATGTAGAAGTGTGTTGTTTAATTCTGCATATTGTGGGTTTCCCCAATATCTTGTAGTTATTGATTGTTTTCTGTTATCATGGCATTGTGATAAAAGAACATATATTGCATTATTTATAGCCTTTTAAATTAGTTGGGTTTTGTTTTATGGCCTAGTATATGGTTTATCCTCAAAAAATCTCCATGTGCATTTGAAAAGAATGTATATTCTGTTGATGACTGGAATGTTCAATAAATGTCAGACTTCTACTTCTGGTTTATAGTATGGTTCATGTGTTCTTTATGTTTATGGATCTCTGCATAGGTGTTCTATCTGTTATTGAAAGTGATATATTGCGGTTTCTCACTATTATTGTTGTATGGTCTGTTTCTCAATTTGTTTTGTTTTCATGTATTTGCCTCTGAGTTATTAGGTGACTATATCTTCAGAACTGTTTCATCCTTCTGATAATTTGACCCTTTTATTATTATAAAATGTTGCCATTTATCTTTACTAGCACTTTTTAAAATGTTTATTTTTGAGAGAGAGGAAGAAAGTGTGAGCAGGGGAGGGGCAGAGAGAGAGGGGGGACAGAGGATCTGAAATGGGCTCCTTTGCTGACAGCAGAGAACCCAGAGAGAGTCTCAAAACTACCAATCGTGAGATCATGACATGAGCTGAAGTTGGATAGTTGGATGCTTAACTGACTGAGCCACCCAGGCACCCCTTTCCTGGAATTATGAGATCATGACCTGACCTGAAACAGAAATCAAGAGTCTGGACGCTTAACCAACGGAGACACCTAGGTGCCCCCCTTTACTAGCATTTTAAAGTCCCTTTGTCTAGGAAATCAATATATCCATTTCAGCTTTTTTATGGTTATTTGCCTGAGATAACCTCTTCTATTCCTTTAAACGATTCGTAATTGAATCTCAATGTGTCTACTCTAGACAGCATAGTTGGATCTTGTTTCATTTCAGCCCAACTATCTGCACTCTGATAGGCTTATTTAAGCCATTTACATACAATGTTAATGTTGACACAGGTGGATTTATGACGCCATTTTACTTTATGGTTTTTGTTTTCCATGTTTCCACTCATTCCTCTCTTACTAATAATTATTTATTGACTATTTCATATTGTTAATGATATAACAGTTGATCTCTTCATTTTGTAGTTACTTTCCTAAGGGGGTTTTAGCTTTTGCCATTTTTTCTATATTTTCAGTTTTGTGATTTTTTTCTTTATGTCATGTACATAATATTTATTCAAATAACATATATTTATATATTCATATCATATCCTGGTCCTGTTACATTTTTTGTCTTATCAGTACAATATTGAAGTTTCATGACCTTATTTCTACTACCTATTCTTTCTTAAGTTACTCAATCACAGTCTTTTTCCCATTGGTACTTTACATCTCATGCTGAGTGCTCTTTTTCTTTGTGCAATTACTCGTGTAAATTTTTTTAATATAATCTATTAGACTTCACTGCACAATGGGAGCATTGTCTTCAATCCCCACATTGTTTCAGGGTCAAGTGGAGTCAGGCCCTCACCTCTAGGACATATTCTCCACAAGACCAGCAGGTTTGTCTCATAGAGTCACTGAGGTGTCCTGGAAGAAAAAGTATTGGGTCCTGTACATATCACATGACATTATCCGTGGAACGAGTGATCAGCAGAGAAGACCTCTCTCTTCTGGATGAGCCTCAGGCATATCTGGCCAGTGGCAGCTCCCACACAAAGTGCCCCCTCGTCACCACAGTGCTGCCTCTACCTCTCCCCAGGGCTGCTCCCCTCTCCTCTCTGCTCAGCTCCCCCCTCAAACAGCAATTCCCCTGCACAGCACAGCACATGGTTACAGTCCTGTCTTCAAAAACACTGTACTTAGGCTCTACTTGAGACCCTGCTTTATAAATCCATGAATTTGGAAGGGAGCCTGCACCATCCTCACTAGAACCAGGGCAGGGAGAGGGGGCAAAGAAGAAGGGAAAGTAGAAACAAACAAGTTGAAAAGGGAAGAGAAACTCTTGCATTCCTCTCTGTCTACATCCAGAATCTAAAGAATAATCCAGAAGACAGCTCTAGAGGGAGGAGAAGAGATGGATGACTCTAAAACTTCATCTCTCCAAACCACAGAGACTCCTGTGTGCAGGGCCTACCTAGGCCTGTGGGAGTGACAGTCCAAAGGACTCCTGCTGCTCTAACCGCCAGGGTCACCGGGGAGAACAAGACAGGATTCATACACAAGAGCAAGACCTGGCCTGATGCTCCACAGAAACAAGGAAAAAAAACACCCAAAAGATTGGACTGAGGGCATGACCCAGGATGGAGCCTGGGCTGACCCAGTCACAGGAAGCTCTTGCTGCACAAGGTTCTGGTGACAGATGGCGTCCAAGTCCCAGTGATCACAAGGTGTGGAGAGACGAGGTTCCACAGAAGAGGCACGGGCAAGGAGCAAACACATGACCCAGCTGAGGAGTGAGCACGTCACACCAATGATGCACTGAGCACTGACTGGGCACGGCCCGGTCCACGCTTGACTCCTCAGGGTCCTCTCCTCTCTCCACCTGCAACAGACTTAGCATAGCAAACACATGGGTTCGGGTAAGTTCTCAGTGCTTTCATTTATTTTCCGTCACAACTTTACAAATCTTCCCTTTTATTACCACATCATCGCCACATACCCAGAATTACAAACACAGATTGATATCTGGATTCTCATTTTCAGTAGGAAAGTAATGCATCAGTACTCGGCCCAACAAGAAATAATGACGGGGATGGAGACGGTCCAGTCCTGTCTCTGCAGGAACAGGAAAGCAGATCAGAAAGGGAACAGGATCAGTATGGGGAAGGGACATGGTGGACAGGGTGGGCCAGCCTCCTGCATCCTCACAATGTGCTGATAGGAACACAGACACATTCTGACACCATCCGCCAAAAGAAAAGTTAGGGGCTCCTGATGTCAGCAGGTGGGAGTGGGAACAAATCTTGCATTGCTCAGTTCCCCAGGGGCAGCTGGTGTCACTCTGTGAAAAAATTAAGCATGAACACATTTAGGTCAGTCACATAAGTGCCTCATCCTCAACAGCCCCTCGCATGTCAAAGTGTCCCTAGTGTCCCCACTCCTCCCCACTTCAGGTCCCCTGGATCTTACCTTTAAGAGGCATTAGGGATGAATCAGAGCCGTTGGCGCTCTCATCGCCTGGGGTAGAACAAACAGGACATGATCAGAGCCACAAAAGATGAGACTAAAGGAGAAGCTACGGTCGGGGGCTGAGGGGGGGGATGAGCTCCCCATGGCTTCTTGTCAACTCTCCCAGGGTTCCAGGGATCACCCCTCCACACTCACGTGCAGCGTGAGAGTAGCTCGGTCCTTTTCCTCCTGTGAGAAGAAATACCATGTTAGAGAGCTGGGACCGCTGGGCCATGGGATCCTAGAGCAACCTCCTAGTCCTGGTCCACGATGAAGAGTCCAGAATTCTGACTGAAGACTCAGGACAGGATCGGGAAATGTGAAGTAAGAGGTGGGGGGAGGGGGGCACAAAACCACCTGATTGCTGGGGGTCTGCCCACAGCAGGGACTTTCCTCTCTGTCCTATCACAGCTGGGAATCAGGTCCCTGTCACCAGAATTACCAAGTGAAAATCTGTCCTTCATTTTTCAAAGTGCTTTGCTCCAGAGTGGGCAGGTGCATGTGTGTGGACGGTACTTCCCAGGAACAAGGCAGGACCACGTGCTACCCAGGAAACCACCCAGCGGGACAAGAGACCTCAGATCCCCCCACTCTGTTCCTACCTGAGAGCTTCTTCCTCCAGATCACAGCTCCGACCACCACAGTGACCACAAGGAGAGCGACAGCCACACCAGCAATGATGCCCAGGATGGGGATGGAGGACTGAGGAGGCGGCTCTGGAAAGGGAAGGAAGGTGAGGGGCCCACACCCCCGGCTTCAGTCCTGACTTTGTGAAATTCTCCAGGAGGGCCCTGCTTTCCCTGACACCAAGCTCTGCCCCAAACCCCCCTTACCCCATCTCACAGTGACGGGCTCGGGCAGCCCCTCGTGCTGCACGTGGCATGTGTATCTCTGCTCCTCTCCAGAAGGCACCACCACGGCCGCCCACTTCTGGAAGGTCCCATCTCCCGCAGGCCTGGTGTCCACAAGCTCCGTGTCCTGGGTGCGGTCCTCCCCATCACGGTGCCAGGTCAGGGTGATCTCCGCAGGGTAGAAGTCCAGGGCCCAGCACCTCAGGGTCACCTCATGGTCAGAGATGCGGTGGAGGGTCACGTGTGTCTTGGGAGATTCTGAGGAAAAAGAATAAAAAAATCCACAGCTCGGTTTACCTTTATGGGTCACTGAACCTCCATCCATGTGACCATCCTGAGGTGGACAGGACAACTGGTTTGGATGGAAGAAGCACAAAACCCAGACACCAGTCTAGCCTTTGGGATCTCCTGATCCTTGTTAAGTTCTGGAATCAAGGAGAGAACTGGGGTAGGAGGCTGCAGGTCTAAGGTGGGGACCACACCCCTGACTGAGGTGGAGGGTGAATGAAAACAAAACCCGGAGTCGGATCTCCAAAGATGTTCTCAGTGTGAACAATGCCTGAGAGGGAAGGTCAGGGTTCCCAAGGTGGCTGCCAGGGTCAAAGGGAACTGCTGATGGGTTATTTCAGGGATGGTCTCAGCCTGCATCCCAGGGGGAGACTGGAGTCCTCAGGGTCCTTTAGAGAAAAGCGCCTACTATGTGAGTCACTCTCTAGTAGGAATACGAACACGGAGGCGGATCTCCCTCTTCCCACCCGTGAGAGAGGCGCTGTTCTGACTCTGAGTCCGTTTTCCCTTCCTTGTGGGCAGCCAGCCCCAGCGGAGGGGACATCGGGGAAGCCCCGCGGCCCCTGTACCTGCGCGCAGCAGCGTCTCCTTCCCGATCTCCAGGTACCTGCGGAGCCACTCCACGCACTCTCCGTCCAGGTACTTCCTCCTTCGCTCCGCCACACCGGCCGCCTCCCACTTGCGGCGGGTGATCTGCGCCGCCGTGTCCGCCGCGGTCCAGGAGCGCAGGTCCTCGTTCAGGGAGATGTAATCCACGCCGTCGTAGGAGTACTGACTGTACCCGCGGAGGAGGCGTCCGTCCGGCCCCACGTCACAGCCGTACATCCACTGGAGGCTGTGAGACCCTGGCCCCGCCCCGCCCCCAGAGCAGCCGTGACTCAGGTGAAACCGAAAGTAAAACCGCCTAAAAGCTCCCGCGGGCTCCTCCCGGGCGGGGAGACTGGGGTCCTGCGGCCTCGCCGCTGCGCTCGGACCCGGAGACTCGGGCGACCCCGGCCCGTCCGTGGGGATGGGGGTCGTGACCTGGACCCGGGCCCGCGTCGCTCACCGGACTCGCTCTGGTTGTAGTAGCCGCGCAGGGTGTTCAGGCTCGCTCGGTTTCTCTGTACGTTGTTCTTGGCGATCCGCGTCTCCTCGTCCCAATACTTCGGCCCCACCTGCACCATCCACGGCGCCCGCGGCTCGTACCTCTGACTCGGGGCGTCGCTGTCGAACCTCACGAACTGCGTGTCGTCCACGTAGCCTACGGAGATGAAGCGGGGCTCCCCGCGGCCGGGCCGGGACACCGCGGTGTGGAAATACCTCAGGGAGTGGGAGCCTGCAGGCGCGGAGGGGTGAGACCCCGCCCGCCCCTCCTCCCGGCGCGGGGCCCGGGTCCCAGAGGGAGGCGGCCGGGAGGGTAGACCCGAGTGAGGGAGAGCAGGGCGGAGTAGGGGAGGGACGGGGAGAACTGTGCGGGGCCGGGGCGTGTGGGGATCTGGGTCGGGGCGGCGGACAGATCCCTTCCCCGGGGTCCCGCGTCCCCGCAGGGAGGTCCCCGCGCTCCTTTCACGCAGAGTCCCTTTCCTCCCGACCCCGCACTCACCGGCCCAGGTCTGGGTCACGGCCAGGGCCCCCGACAGCAGCAGGAGGAGAGTATGGAACATCATGACCCGCATCCTTGGGATCTCGGGACACTGTGAGTCGCAGGGGGCGGGGCGAAAACTTTACGTCCCGAAACCGAGGTGCAGCTGATTGGCTTCTCCGGAAACCTACACTAGTAGGGGAGTGAACAGAGGCCGCGACATCAGTATCCAGGCAGAAGGACCTGACACAGGTTGTGACAGGGAGAAGTGAAACCAGGGAGGATGGGGACTCCCCAACAGTGGGCTTCCCCGCCCCAGACACCGCCCTGGGGCCTGAGACCCTGAGAGGCACGCGGGGGACCTGGGACTTTGCCCCGAAGCCTCACCTATTGCCCAGAGCGCTCTCTGTCCCACTGAGTCCCTGAGTCGTGGCCCAGGAGCTGGTGAGTCAGTGATTCCCCAACAGTTTGTTCTCAGGACATCTGCACAGTCTTACAAATTAGTGAGGATCCCAGGAATGAGTTTCTGTGTGGGGGTTGTATCATTCCATATTTATCACACTAGAAATAAAACAGGTTTAAATATTATTTGTTCATCCACAGTCATATTAAAACAGAAATATTGTTTTTATGAAAAATAACGATTTTCCCAAATAAACAAGGCAGTGAGAAGAGTGGATTTCCCTTCATTTTACATTTTGCAGGTCTCTTTCTTGTCTGTCTCATTAGTAGACCAGTAGATGTTCAGATTTGCTTCTGCATCTATTGTGTTGTGTTGTTTTGATTGAAGTATTTGAAAAAACTTATGTCCTTGACCAAATATAGGAGAATAGTATGTGTCATAACCATTTCAGATAAGTATGAATATGCATCTTTGATACTATATTAAAACTACACAAGTTGTATTTTCTCTGAGGTTATTTGCAAACTAGATTCTGAAACAGTATCACTGACTGTCTCCTGTGTTACATTAACCCCATAGGCCCATCTGCATGTTGAATGGATATTGTACTGATGCAGGATTGTTTCTGAGTAATGTGTTGTGTGTTGCACTAAGTAACACCAGTGTTCCAGCGTTGGTTAGAGTGTAATTGAATTATCAAAAAGTCATTTGTTTGGGACACCTGGGAGGCCCAACTGTTTAAACATCTGGCTATGGCTCACGTCAAGAGCTCATGGTTCATGAGTTCTAGCCCCACGTTGAGCTCTGTGCTAACAGCTCAGAGCCTGGAGCCTGGAGCCTGCTTAGGATTCTGTGTCTCCCTCTCTCTCTGCCCCACCCTTGCTTGTACTCTGTCTCTCTCTTGAAAGAGAATGAATAAACATTAAAATTTTTTGAAAAAGTCATTTGTTTTAACATTACCACAAATCCCAACAGAGAAGGTGGTCAGTACAGAAGCTGTGAAGGTTCTGGGAGGCTCACAGGGTAAAGGGGATGGGCTACATGGTGACGGGTACTGAGGAGGACACGTGATGAGCACTGGGTGTTGTATGTAGAGATGAATCACTCAATTCTACTCCTGAAACCAATTATTATGCTGCAGGTTAACTTACTGGAATGTAAATAAAAAAGCTTGAGAAAAACAAAGTGGTGGTAAAGAAGCAGCGATTGCTCACACTAAGCAGCACAGGGAGACGTTTGGTATTTTGTGGGTCGTACTGTGGCTTGTTTGTGTCTGTAATTAGACACAGTACTGTCATGGTTTCAGAGTGTCCTTGTATGCTGATGTCCTGTGAGATGACGGGTCATGTCCCAGGAGAATAATATGGCCCAGGGGTGGCATCAGCCAGCTTCTGACCCCACTGAGGCCCAGAGTCAGACCATTCCCGGTGTGGGAGCTGCTGTTTCTTCTGTCTTCATTCCATATTTTAAAATAGCTACGACCCATTACTAATAATTAAAGAACTCATGTTTTAGGAATCCTGGGCAGCTCAGTCTGTTAAGGGTCGGACTCCTGATCTCATGGTGTGTGCGATGGAGCTCGTGTCAGGCTCTGCACTGACGGCGTGGAGCCTGTTTGGGATTCTCTCTTTTTCTGTCTCTGTCTCTGCCCCTCCTCTGTTCATACTCACTCTGTCTCTCTTTGTCTCAATATAAATAAGTAAAATTTTTAATAATTTAGAAGGACTTTTAAATTCTTAAATTCCCTAATATCCATCGGCCCTATTAGGGTCTTAAGTGTTTATTTCTTCTTGTATCGCTCCCTGAGGAGAAGCTTTTCCACAGCATACGGAGTGTGTGACACATTCACACTAAAACTGCTCCCAGATTTAGGGCGGGCCTGAGGGTTAACGTGTTATAAGCAGGAATCTTGGTCATGTTCATTTCAGACCCTCGTTCCAATTATAGCCCTTTTTCATGCAGTACCTCATTCCTGTCTGCTAACATGTCTGCCAGATTTGTACTGTTCTCTGTCTCTTCTAAGAGGCCAATCTGCTCAGGAAAACTGGAAGCAAAAGAGAGAAAGGAAAAGTACATTATACTGAGAGCAAAAAAGGAATCATGTACCAGGAAATAAGAGGGAATCAGCAAGATTCGTGCGAAGAGTGTACTTCGTGAAATCTCCCACTCTGGCGCATTGTCTCTGACCCCTCCACACACACACCCGTGGCCGCACATCCTGCTACTCTCCACACTCAGGCGGAGATGTTTGTGATGTCTGTGCGGTGTTGCATGTGTCTGGCCCAGGTCCTGGTGGAGCAGACCTTTCCAACCATTGCCCTCCACCGTAGAACACCCCAGAAAGAGAGGGGAGTCTCAGATGGAAAGATGTTTTATGCCTTGGGAGGAAATGAGACCACCGAGAGAAGGGACTGTCAACATGTTTTTAATTTCCTTTCTGACAAAGGCTTTCTTGGTATCAGTAGTTAAAAGATTTTTAACAATTCTTGTGGCCACCAATCTATGTGGTTGAGGCATGGACATTGAGCAGGTGAACACGGCCATCAGCTACCACCTGTCTAAGGATCCTCACACCCTCCTGCATCAGGTAAGCTGGACACCCACAGGGGCACCCCAATGTCCCCTCCCACCCCCTATTTCCTATGTCTTCACACCTTACATCTGTGTGCCTCCTTTCAGTGTGTTCCTACTTTGGGGACTTCCAGTGCCACACTCTGTCTCCTTCCAAGAGGCCTCAGCTGACCAGTTTGGCCACAAGGGCTTTGCCATCACGTTTGTGTCAAGTGAAAACTATGCCAAAATCCTCAGTGGGGTGCAGGTCACACTGGGGTCAGTGGTAGTCTGCTGCCTGATGAGATGGACATTTTCTCCTCCAGTAATGACCTCCTGAAACTGGTTCCTCCAACTCTTCAGAGTTTCCTTGTTCCTTAGAGCCTTTCTCTTGTAGTGCAGGCAGGTGCCGATGCCTAATGGCTGCCTGACAAATTAATGCCCCCGATTTTGATGCCAGGTTGGGATGTTTGGTTTATTTCTATGTGGGGTCCCTTTCTTCTCTCAATCCATCATTTCTCTTTCTGCACTCCAGTCTCTCCTCTGACCACACACCCTATGACACCCAGATTTTAATATTACCCCCAAAAACCAGAGACCGCCAGGGAGACCAAGTTATGCATGCAAAAGCAAAGGGCTTTATTACTACAGGCTTATAAGCACGGGCTCGCAGACTTCACCAACACAGTGGATCCATGTGGTGAGACCCAAACATGGCGGGTTAGGGGCTTTTTTAGGAAGGAGGCGTTACAGGAAATGGCAACACAGGCACAATGATCCATTCCCTACCCCCCTATCAATACTGGCAATAACTTTAACCATACATTGACACTTTTAGTGGGAGCCAATCACAACATTTAGAGTATTGACCAATCACAGAGTGGGCCCAGGACCCTCACGTAGGGCATGACTAGTCTTTTTTTTTTTAATATTTTATTTATTTTTGATACAGAGAGAGACATAGCACGAGAGGGGGAGGGGCAGAGAGAGGAGACACAGAACTGGAAGCAGGCTCCAGGCTCTGAG
>PJEM01015530.1:0-29562 GCA_004023845.1 Helogale parvula
ACTCTTCTCCCTTCCTGACCTTACACTCTAATAAACTTGTGTTTGCTCACACCGTGTCCACCCTTCATTCTTCCAAGCGGGAGCCAAGGAATCTGTAAGATTTAATAGATGGAGGCAGAGGTGGGAGGAAAGAGACTACGTTATGGAGCCAAGAAAGCCTTTATTGGGATCTGCGATTCCCGGGTGAGATCCCATGACTCGGGGAGTGGGGGGGGCTTATGGGGGGTGAGGGGTTCTGGGTTTGATCTTGGGAGGGCAGATTATCAAATAAGGGCCTTTCAGGGGCGTGGTGGGATGGAATAGGTTGCCTCGTCTGTCAGGGTGATGGGAAGCTGGAGCTTCATGATTGGCTGCTTCCAAATGGGGCAGGACATCCCAGGTCTGCAGGTGAGGGGCGGGGGTCGTCTGTGCACGTGTTCTCCTCCAGCCCCCAGAGAAATGGCCTCTCGGTCGCCACCTTAAGGTGACTCTTACAGAATCCGAATCCCAGGTGTTGAGGTAAAAAGTCCCACAACACGTGGGCCGGAGGAGCTGCACTGGGGGCGTGACGGGTAACTTATTACACACCTTGGGGTTGGGAGGGGGCAGGGATTGAGTCAGTCTCTGCGGAATTTTAGAAGCAAGGTTTCCAGCACCTTAAGGGGTAGCTGTTGTTAGGAAAATGTCATTTATTAGCATTTAGTAAAACCTCAGTCTTGAGACCCTTCAGATGGATATCAGGGGCCTTAAGCCTACAGTGTGATTGCCACATATCCTGGGGCAGTAGAGATAAAGGAACTTTCTAAGAGTTTTTATATGTTAAAGTAGATTTACAGGATCCTGGGGGCTAAGATTCCCTTTTGCACCCAGCAAAGTGTCATCAAAGTGTCATGGAGAAGCAGCTGAGCTCCTAGAGGAGGGTCACCTGGTGTTTCAAGGACTCATCAATGGGCTGTAGGCAATAAGGGGATTGGATTTTTTGATTCCCCTCAGTGTCCAAGGTCACCATGGCAAGTACTTACACCCCTTTCTATCTTTTTTTTTTTTTTTTTTGAGAGAGAGAGAGACACTGTGAGCAGGAGAGGTTCAGAGAGAGAGGGAGACGCAGAATCTGAAGACAGGCCCCAGGCTCTGAGCTAGCTGCCAGCACAGAGCCTGACACGGGGTTTGAACCCACAAACCGCGAGATCATGACCTGAGCTGAATTCTGATGCTTTAGGGACTGAGCCACCCAGGTGCCCCCACCCCTTTCCATCTTGATGTGGAGATAGATATTAGGGCTCCAGGAAACGGAGTCTATAGGTTTCTAGGGTTTAGGCTCTGGATAAGATTGTCTTTTTCCTTCAGGTTACCAAGGGGGGCAGGTGCTGTTAGCTTGTACTTGGCCCCCAGCCTGCCCCACGCGCCCCCATCAGGGGGACTGTACAATGCACGTTTAAACCCCGCATGTGCGAGCAAACCTGCACACACATCTCTGCCTGCGAGCGTCCTCGGTGAGCAGGGAGTTTCCAACCATAGTGTCACAAAAGTCGGCCGTTTTCTCTGCACCAAGTTGTTTAAATTTTCTGCCGAGCAGTCCTGGCGAGGCTCACAGCCTGGAATTGGGGCCTGCGGGCGCTAACGGGGCCCGGGGAAGTGTCCCCCCCCCCTCCCAGGACTGGCAGGGAGGGGTTCTGAGGTCAGGGGCAGCGACTGGGCAGCAATGTAATGTCTCTGGTTCCAAGGCAAGAAGAGCAAGTGGGTGTGGAGAGTGGCGCTCTCTCTGCCGCTTGGTTTCCTTTCCTGGATGCTGTCTGCTGCCTCCCCATCTGGGAGGGCACTTCTAACCCTTCCTCTTTCGAGTCTCTGTCTGCCACCCGGTTCGCCAACCGCAGAGGAAATGTTAGCATCTTGGAGGGGGCAGGTTTTTTGGGGTGAGGGGTGTTGCTGGGAGCGCCTACCGCTCTTAATGGAAACACAGCGGCCAGACAGGCGCTGGCCCTGGGGACGCAGATCCCCAGCCTCACTTTTCTCAGTGGAGTGAGGGGACGGGAGGGGGGCGGGACCCCAGGGGGCCCCCGGAGGCCAGTCTCTGCGGGGTCCTGCTGATAGTTGCGTTTCCTGCAGACCAGACTTCTGCGGAAGCCCGGCGGCGTTTTGTGTAAATCTGTTTGATGGATATTGTGCACGCATGGAATTAGGAGTGAAAATGCTGATCAGCGATTACAATTCCGACGCTTCCGGCCACTAATTCCCCGACGCCACCAGGGCGCCAGCAGGGCGTCAGAGAATTCAGCTCACTTCTGACACCATCCACCATTGATGGCAGTCAGATCCCCAAGACTGAGGGCTCGGTCCCCCAGCACGGCCCCTCCCCCATCCCGGACGCCAGTCCGCGTGTCCCCAGGATTCCGACCAACCAGCTACAGACTAGAGGCGCCCACGACCCCTCCCTGGTTTGGTGAATTGGCTGGAGAGGCTCACAGGACTCGGGGCACAGATCACTCACTAGATCCCTGGTCTGTTATAAAAGGATGTAACTCAGGAACAGAGGGAAGGGAGAGTTGCCCAGGGCTCGGTCTGGGGAGGGGGCGCTGAGCTCCCACCTCTCCCCAGGGCACTAACCCCACCGCATTGTTCTGGGCTCTGCTGTACGTGTCCATTTCCCTTAAAATCTCCAGTTACTTTACCAGCAGCAGGTGGGTGTAATTGGGCATAAAGTGTAAAACTAGCCAGGCAGCACAGACTTGCTGAAGCATGTGACCAGTAACACTGCACGGTTCAAGAGGGGATCCCCAGGTAGGGATAATCTTTTCTAATAGAATTGTAGTCACAGAAGAGGTATTGGTCTGTCTACAAGGCAAGCCTTCATTCCAATAGTAGAGAAAGCATGTGGATCATGACAAACATATTTATATCCATGAGATGGAGGATTTGCACGAAACCCATTTTCCAAACCTCAGGTGGCCCATTGGGTGGTATGGGTGTTTCCTGGAATTGTATGTATTTTGGCCAATGGGGACAGGCAGAGTCCCACAATATTGGGTCATGAAGACTGCCGTTTTCACAGTAGACCAGTAGTTTAATGTGCGTAGTTTTAAGTACTGGGAACTTAAAAATTTCTGGCCGGATTGTTCTTTGGTCCAGACCTGAGTTCTCTCTTTTTATCAAACCAACGCCTATCAGATTTCCCATATTGATTCTCCTTTTCTGAGGCCAGTTAGTAGGCATCTCTGATCAATTTTTCCAAGTCCTCACTTGGAAGAACATCTCTTTGGACCAGGACTGGGGCCTGGCTATTGGTCTCATTTAGTGCAGCATTTTTGGTGGAAATATCAGCAAAGTGGTTTCCTTCAGCCTCCGGGAAGATGAGGCTGAATGCCCAGAAACCTTAGTATTAGCTAGAGCCACTAGCAGAAAGTATGGCACTTAGTAAATGTTGGATATAAGAGCCATTCTTAAAAAATATTTTTTATTTCTTTTCAAGAGAGAGAGACAAAGACTGAGAGACAGAACGTGAGTAGGGGAGGGGTAGAGAAAGGGAGACAGATTCCAAAGCAGGGTCCAGGCTCTGAGCTATTCAGCACAGATCTGATGCGGGGCTCAGACTCGTGAATTACGAGATCATGACCTGAGCTGAAGTCAGACACTTAACCAATTGAGCCACCCCAGTGTGCCCATTGGAGCCATTTTGAATCTTATCCCCATGGGAGGTAAGAAACCTGTTGCTTCTATTCCAAAATCATGAGCTTCCCCAAAGGCATACTGAGTGTCTGCATAAATGTTTGTGGCTTTGCCCTTGGCTAAGACACAAGCTCAATTTAGGGCATAAACATCAGCACAGTCAGCACGTTGGGCCTCACGGAGTAGCCAGAGGTAAAGATGCTGTGGGTGACTTCAAGGGGGTGGCAATAGGCTATCCAGCACGAAATCTGATGCTTTGATAAGGACCATCAGCAAACCATGGAAGGCTGCATTGCAATTCCTGTGAATTGTCATGGTGAGTCAACAGGTGATCTGTCAACATGAGGCCACCGTGGGGGGTGTTATCCTTGATGCGGGGGAGAGGGGTGCCAGGACTAAGGATTCTGGAACCAGAAAGAGTCACTGTAAGAGGAGCAGTTACAGAAGGATGTCACGGGAGGTGAGGCGACTGGCTGAAAAGTGTGGAGTGTCAGGAGAATTTCGGAGGTCTCCTGCATGGGGCACTGGAATGGTTTAGAGGGACCCCTGTGACTATTTCTGCAGTGGCCTTAACGAAGAGGGTAGTTACAGAAATGGCTGTGAGGCCCCGGGGGATATCCTTGAGTCCCAGGGTTGAATTGTTGGCTAATGACACCCCATGGGGTGACGGTGGTTGGCTCAGGTCATGATTTCTTGGTGCATGGGACCAAGCCCCATGTCAGACTCTGCACTGAGAACGTGGAGCCTGCTTGGGATTCTCTCTCTCTCTCTCTCTCTCTCAACATAAATAAACTTAAAGGAACAAGAAATACTGACTTCCTTATCAACTGGAACACTAAAAATGCACCCCGTAGGTCAGTTACAGTGAAAACGTTGCTTTCAGTGGGGATGGATGTCAGTAGTATATTAGGGTTAGGAAAAAGAAGGTTCTGGGGCGCCTGGGAGGCTCAGTCGGTTGTGCGACTGACTTCGGCTCAGGTCATGATCGGTTTGTGGGTTCAGGCCCTGCGTTGGGATCTGTGCTGAACGTTTGTTCAGAGCCTGGAGCCTGCTTCAGATTCTGTGTCTCCTTCTCTCTCTGCCCCTCCTCTGCTTGCTCTCTATCTCACTATGTCTGTCAAAAATAAATAAATGTAAAACAAAGTTTTAAAAAAAAGGAATAAAAGGATTCTGAGGGATAACAGTCTTATTGATTGCCTCCAGGTCCCGGACACACGTCCTTGGCCATTGGGGTTTCTCACAGTAGGGGTGTTACCGGGACCAGTACAGGAGATAATGAGGCCCAGAGACCTGTAATTCTCTATTATGGGCTTTATGCCCTGAATGGCTTCTTTACTTATAGCCTATTGACTCACCCTAAGGACAGGTTTTGAGGGATCTATTTGAATCTAATTGGCAGGTGCCATTGTGGCCTGTTCCAATATCAGCTGAGGATTTTGCCCCTAAAGAGGATGGTAGCTAATCCAGTCAAGACAAATGATAAGTGTCCCCAGACCTGGCGAGGGTCCCGTCAGAGTCAGAGCAACCAGAAGATGTCAAAGGGTCATTTAACTCCCCTGGTTGACTATGTTGATGACTACTGTCAGATTCTAGAATTATCTTCCCCTTTGGGGAGAAAGAAGTTCTGGCATGATGCTTCTTCTAAGAAATCTCAACCCAATAAACGAGTTAGGGCAGAAGGCAGAGTTAAGTATTTCTTTAAGGGAGTAGGTTCAGAGACGGGAGCCTGTTTGGGTTATGAGAGACCCCCACTCGCTAACTGAACTGTTGCGAGGCTCCAGGCAGCTAGGTGGCAGCGGGGCCGGGCACTGAGGGTGTGGGTCCTGTGTCAGTAAGGACAGGGGTTCATTCTCAGTCTGGACGGTGGATTCCCCGAGCTGATTACCAGGGAGGACCGGATGAGCCACCAGGACATTGAAAAGGTGGGCCAGCAGGCTGAAATGCTTCAACTTTTAACAGTCTTTTTTCCAATGTCCTGGTTCGTTGCAATAACTGCAGAAATGAGGCTTTTTGTTCCAGCAGCCTTCATTTGCTGGAGCTGAGCCCTGAACATTGTAGCGGTCTTCCTGCGGGTGACTCAGCTAGGATGTGAACAAGCTGGCTTGCCAGGGTTCCCAAATCTGGAGGGGGCATAGTTTCCCATTCCAGCCTGGTCCTTTTAACTAGAAGAGAAAGGTCCTGGATCAGCCTGTTGATAAACAGAGAGTTAAACGCTTCCCCAGGTGGACTCAATAGCTAAAGGGAAGACTAGAATTTTCTTTAAAGTCAGTTTTCTTTAAAGTCATTGTAAGAAACACGGACAGATTCATCAGGCTTTTGTGTGTGCACACCTGAGTCTCATTTCCATCACTGGGATTGGGAAAAGCCATTGTAAGTGCTTCGTGGAGATTCCCAGCGAGTGTTCTAGCATCTTGCCAAAATTCGGGGGGCTGTTGCTCTAAATCCTGCTCAAGATGTTCCCAGCAGGTTGGCTTGACCCAGTGTCTGGGCTGGTCCCAGTGACATGTGTGTGGGTCTGCTGACAGAAATCCCAGAAACCAGGTTGGAAAGTTTGAATAACTATGTAAAATTCTCCGGCAAACCTGTGGGGGTCCGCGACCGGCTTTTGAGAGCTCTTTAACTCTGACTCCAAGTTCAGCCTTAGTCTGGGGACCAAAGGAAGCTGGGAGTCCATTTAGGTCCTCAGATGACTTAACTTTGAAGGATCAGGTTTTAATAGGTTCAGGAGAGGGGGATGCAGGGGGAGCACCAGGAGAACAGGAAGGCAAAAAAGACGAGAAGGAGAGGGTGGAGACAGGGCAGGTGCAGAGAGAACAGAGGAAGGTAGCCTCGTGTCTACCAACAGAGAAGTGGGGGAGGGGAACGAGAGGTGTCAGGGCCCCCCCCCCCGTTTTTTTCCTTTTTAATTGTTTGCCTCCTTCAGTTTATAAATTGTAATTTGGAGCGAGGCAATTTTAGACTCCGGATAGCACTTGGAAGTTTCAAAATACCAATCAAAATGGGAACCCCACTTAGTGTTGTCAATTTTGGGCCGTGGTTGTCCAATTCAGCTTTGAGAAAATTAAGTTTGAGGAGATGGAACATTCTCCATCATGACCATCGAAGTTCTCAATTACTTCTGGTTAAGTCAGCTTATTTATTTACAAATGTGCATGCAGAGGGACCATAGGGTTATTTATTTATTTATTTGAGAGAGAGAGAGAGAGAGAGAGAGAGAGCGTGCACAAGGTGCGAGGGGCAGAGAGAGGGGGGGACAGCGGATCCAAAATGGACTCCACACTGTCAGCACAGAGCCCATCGAGGGGCTTGAATTCACAAACCGTGAGATCATGACCTTAGCTGAAGTTCAGACACTCAACTGACTGAGCCACCCAGGCGCCCCTGGGACTGTGGTTTTTAAACATAAAACCAGCCAGACTCCAAGGAGGTGGGAGGAGGGGGAAGGACTTTAAAGCATTTTGATGGCTGGGATCCCATTCCTTTGAAGTTTTTCAGGAAAAGCCTGGTTCCAGAAGGAATCAGACTGAAGACCAAGGAAATACACTCAGAGATGCTTAAAAAAAAAAAAATCAAGGTTTTGGTGATGTTTGAAGAGCTTGGACGTGAAGCACGGAGGTCAGAATCCAGGAGCACTCGTGCCTACAACCTCACGGTGGCCGAGAAAGCCGTGAGCCCCAGCAGGCTGGGGGTACCCTGCTGCCTGCTCCCACCGGTGACCACCAAACACTGTTAACCTTACACAGTAGACGCTGCTGGTCATTTCCCAGCCACGGATGGGTTTATCCAGAAAGGAAAGGGAATCCTAAGCCAGGACTCAGCAGCTGCAGCAAAAACCGTAGGCAGGTTGGGGAACCAAAGGAGAGGCCCAAGTTTTAAGGAGAGAGGGGTCATTTGGAAGCTGTTATGAATGTAAAACCCTTTGAGTAAACAGGTTGGAAGTGGGGGCATCTCACAGTCTCTGGATTTCAGGACTCGCCAAAAATGGTCAGTATATTCATGCTGGTAACAGTGGTCATCAAACACTTTCTCCAAGGCCTTTGGGGGTCTACCTCAGTGGGCCCTGGTTTTCTGATCAGTGGCTGGTGACCTGGCCAACGGGGCAGGTGCTGTTCTCCAGCTTCATGACCCCTGGGTCATCGGGTTAACCTGGCTTCACCTTCCTGTCCCTAAAGCAAGATGCGGGGCTTTAGTAACCAAGTTCACCTGTGCACTCTCTGTCTGCCTCTGCACCTCTTTAGCAGAGAAGGTGTGTGGCTTTAGGTCAGTGTTGAGATCGCCAAGCCCCAATAACATAACGTGGCCACATCTGCGATTTCTTCTTCCCCTGCCTTTAGGGTGGTGGTAAGAGAGGGCTGACTCGTGCCCGCTTCTCTTCCTTCCTGTGGAAATCCCACAGTTCAGACCACTCCCCTGACCACTCCCTCCCTCCTGGGCTGTCCTTGACCCCTGAGATCCCACGGGGGTGGGCAACTGGAAGTGGTCTGTGGGGCCAGGCTGGGAAACCAGAGGTGATGCCCGCCCGCTGTGGCTTCTGGTGTGTTTCTGCGAGCTGCTGGGAAATTAGCAACCTTGTAGGTGGCATAACACACATGGGATGTGCTGTGAGTGTGCACAGAGTTCCAGGAGGTTGCACTAGGCTTCCTCAGGCCAGTGAGGCCATGCCAACAGCCCGAGTGACCTGGGTTCCTACCATGGGGGGTGGGGTGGGGGTGGCCTCACTGTTGTTAAGTCAATTACACAAGGAGGCTGTTGGACTGAGGTGTCAGATCTGACAGTGAGGTGGAGGTGGAGGTCAGCAGGCCCAAGTGTGAGCCTGTCAACAGCTTGAAAGCATCAGGTCAAATCACTGAGGACAAGCGCTAGCAAAGGGCCGGCGAGGCTTTACACTCGATCCGCCGCCTACGGCCTGGCTCTGCTTCTGCACCTGATCCCTGTGATTCTCTCCTGGGTCCTGATGACAAGTTCGTGACAGCTTCCAGTCTGGCGCTGCCAAATAAGTAGATTTTTGCCAAATAAGCTTCATATGCCTGAGTCTTTTTAAATAACATTCTGGGGGCGCTTGGGTGGCTCAGTTGCTTGAGCATCCAACTTCAGCTCAGGTCATGATCTCGCAGTTCATGGGTTTGAATCCCGCGTCAGGCTCTGTGCTGACAGCTGCTTGGGATTCTGTGTCTCCCTCTCTCTCTGCTCCTCCCCTGCTCGTGCTCTTTGTCTCTATCTCTCTCTCAAAAATAAATATTAAAAAATTTTTTTAAAAATAACATCCCATGTTGTTTTCTCGCAGGGTCCTGCTCCAGCTGAGAGAATGGCTTCCTCGGGACTCCAAACAAAGAAAGATGACAGTCACAAGTAAGGCTCCAGCCGACTGCAGGCCGGGTTCCATGTTTGGGTTTATGGTGATTACTTTGTGACACACGTTTTTCCAAGAGCCCACCGTACAGTAACACGTTTGATTCTGGTGCCAGAGACTGGGACTGAGATGGGAAGAGCCATGGCGCAGTGTCTGGTGTGGGCCGTGTGGGCAGCTCCGTGCTCAGAAGGGCTCCCGTGGGGCCCCTCTGCTGCCCCTCCGGAAACACGGCCCTGGCTTGTCCCCCGGCCCTGTCGGGGTTCAGCATCTTAAATACTTTATGATTTCCCTATGGGTGATCCTGATGGTCCTCTTCTACATCTATTTGTGCATTGGTGGCAAAGGGAGAATTTCTTGCCTTAATCATGATTCCTATGTGGACTTGAATAACAGTATTTTGGTTTCCTCGCTCCTTGCTTGCTTCCACCTCTGCTGGGGTTACCTGGGGGAGCCCTGGAGCTGGGCTCAAGGGCCATGGACAGGACCCAGCTGGAGTGGCCCCTGGCCTGCCCCCAGCTTGCCCTCCCTCACTGGTGTCCTTGCCCAGCACTGGGAGGCAGCGGTGGCGTCAGGAGCTCCAGGCCCCCTCATGCAGCCTCTTACAGAAAACGTTAATCTTCAAGTGCGCCTGTAAGGTGTGTGTGTGTGGGGGGGGGGGTACTGACAGAACCCAGCCTCTGCGGCAGTCGTGAGTGGGAAGTAGATTTTTATGCATGAGCTATTCAATTTTTTAAAATGTATGCTTCGGACTCTGTGTTTCCCTCTCTCTCTGCCCCTCCCCTCTCATGCTCTGTCTCTCTCTGTCTCAAAAATAAATATAACATTAAAAAAATTAAAATTTGTTTACTTTTAAGAGAGAGTGGGTGAGACAGCAGAGAGCCCGATACAGGACCGGATCCCACCAACTGTGAGATCATGACCTGAGCCGAAATCAAGAGGGGGATGCCTAACCGACTGAGCCCCCCAGGCGCCCCAAGTGTGAGCTATTAGTACATCACTTCTACTGCAGTGCCGAGTGCCTCCCAGGGACTAATGTTTGGATTTGTGCCTAGCACAGAGCCCAATGGGGTCGGATCCCGCCGGCTGCGCTGAGGTCTCCCTTCTCCACCCCCCTCCCCGACTCCCTCCCTAGTCTCTTCCAGTCCCGGAGCACCTGTCCCGAGGCACCTGGACAGCTTGTAGACTCAGCCAGTTTGCATCCATTCTGCATCTCCTTTGCAGAGCAGGTGCCCCATAAACAGTTGTTAAATGAGGAAAGTGACATGGCCAGATGAAGTGAGTGGAAATTGTGTGTGGAGAAGAGAACTAGTTTTCCAAGTAATGCCTTTGGTTTGCTGTTTTAAAATCGTTTAAAAAGTAAGTTTGGACATGGTCTGGTTCATTACAGTCTGTGTCCGATTTATTTATTTTAAAAGCATTGCAGGGGCCCCTGGGGGGCTCAGTCGGTTAAGCATCCAACTTGAGCTCAAGTCATGATCTCACGGTTCGTGGGTTCAAGCCCCTTGTTGGGCTCAGTGCTGACAGCTTGGAGCCTGGATCCTGCTTCAGATTCTGTCTTCTTCTCTCCCTGTCTCTCTCCCACTTACATTCTGTCTGTCTCTCTCTCTTTCTCTTGAGAATAAATAAAAATATAAAACAATTTTAAAAAATATAAAACATTGCTGTTTTTCATAGTTACGCCCTATTTCCTCCTCCTTCTCTTCCTGGAATCAGAAAGGGGAAAAAAAGTGTCATTTTGAAATGTGTGGCAAAGTTGTCTTAATCACATCCTATTTCGTCAGTTCTGGTGCCTGCCAGTCAGCTCTTCTGCTGGGTCCTCTGTGGGCTCCTCCCATCCCGAAGGTGTGCAGCAACTGTCATGTCATCTATAATGGTTGTCATTAGAGGAGCTTAGGACGCCGTGACCTTGTGAAGGTGTCAGGATTTCCGTAGCAGCCGTGCCCTCTGTAAAGGGATGAGCAAGTCTGACACTGGGCTGACAAAACCCAGTGAGACCCCGGCTGGGTCCGCCCCGCGGAACTCATGACTTAGTTACCCCAGCTATGGATAGCTTGCTCTCCCGGGACGTCCCCCGTGTCGTCGCACCCTAAGCCAAAATCAATGCAGTCAAACCTCGGTTTGCGAGCAGAGTTTGTCCCGGAAACGCGCCTGTCATCCAAAGCGCTTGTACGTCAGAGTGAATTTCCCCATAAGAAATAGTGGAAACTCAAAAATAATAATAATAATAATAAATAAATAAATAACATTAAAAAAAGAAATAGTGGAAACTACGATGGTTCATTTGACAGCCCAAATATGTTCATATAAAAATGATGCTGGTACTGTAATATACTACGACGTAGTAAAGAAAATACAAAATATAAAGAAAAACAAATTAACCTGCACTTATCTTTGAAAACGTTGGTGGCTGGCATGAGGAAGACAGAGAGGGGGTTAGTGTGTAGGACGACTTTCACCATCACTAACAGAATCCCTGCTGTCTGTCGGTCTCACGGAACCTGTATCTGTATGGGGGCCATTGTATATGCTCGCATGGATGTTGACTATACTATATGCAGTATCTTGTCATAGACGGTATTTACTGTAACTGACAATCAGGCAGCAGAGGAAAGGGTCTCTATCTGCGGACAGCCTGACCTAGAATGGAGCCAAGCCTTCCTAAGCTCACTCTTGTATGAAAAAGCAAAGGATTGTCCATAGGTGTTTGGAAGTGACAAAAATAAAATAGTGCCAGTTGTGGGCACCTTCCAACGTTCTAAAAAATCACTGATTTCTGCCAAACACTGCAGCCTGAAGCTGAGCATCCAAGCATGGGAGATGATCACCCACAATCCCACAGCAAGAGAGAGAGAGAGAGAGAGAAGCATTGGCTCAGTTGTGATCATGTGACATTCAGCATCACATACAATTTGTATTGCGAGACATGGATTGCTTATCAAGTTAAAATTCTTAGAAATGTTTGCTTAACAGGGTGCCTGGGTGGCTCAGTCGGTTAAACAGCTCACTTCGGCTCTGGTCATGATCTCATAGTTCATGTTCAAGCCTGCTTCAGATTTTTCTGTGTCTCCCTCTCTCTCTGCCCTTCCCCCACTCACACTGTCTTTCTCGTTGGCTCTCAACAAATGAATAAAATGTAAAAAGAAACAAGAAATAATATTGTGAGCCATACACACTTTCAAGTGGCCACACTGAAAAGAAAACCAAAATGGAAAGATGTCTTCTGTCATCCTTCCCACTGGACATTGCCCAGGAGTAGCACTGGCTAATGCAGTAAGACAAGAAAAATTACGGGGCACCTGGGTGGCTCAGGCAGTTAAGTGTCTGACTTCAGCTCAGGTCATGATCTCACAGTTTTGTGGGTTCGTGCCCCATGTCAGGCTCTGTGCACAGATTGCACACAGCCTGCTTGGGATTCTCTCTCTCTCTCTCTCTCTCTCTCCCTCTGCCCTCCCCGCTCTGTCATTCTCTCTGTCTCAAAGTAAATAAATAATGAAAAAGAAAAATTAAACCCAGGGTGTATGGATTGGAAAGGTTATCTCTGGAAGGGGAAACAAGAAGTATCTTTTTCTTTTTTCTTCTATTTCCATCCATAGTTCCTATGTGAAGGTACTAATTTGAAAATAAAGCCAAGTTCAGGTGTCAGATAAACTTGGGTCGGGCAGCATCTGGCTATACGTTCTATGGGGTGAATCAGCATTTTGATCTTTGTACTTTCTTGTGCTCTTCTGAGTTCTTTCTGAGTACCCTCCGAACAGGGGCCCCGGGGTGTGGGGGGAGATGTGGGGAAGGAGGAGGGGGCAGAACGGACACAGGGAGGTGGGAACACTTGGGTGTGAGGGTGCCCCACCTCCCCGACACAGGGCGCTTCTGTTCTCATTTTGGCCACTGGCTGCCGGTGCTCTCTGAACCCTTTGCCTTTCTATTTCATGACAGTGGCCACTTTGTACAGCCCACCAACCCAAACATAGCAGCAATGCAAGAGGATGTCCTCTACCACTTCCATCTCAGCACCAGCACGCACGATCTCCCTGCGATGTTCGGAGATGTGAAGGTAAAAGGCAGGGCTTTTGGTCCTGGGGGTTTGTCTTAGGATCAGTCTCCTCACATGGGCACAGAGGACAAACAAGGTCGTCAAGTTCTATCTTCACCAGATTTTTGCCAATAGTTGCTTTTAAAATATGTAAACTAATGAGTTACCGAAAGAAGTCTCCTAAGTTTTGCCATATTGGCCCCTAAATAATCTCTCTTAAATTCAGTGTGTAATGGAAACCATACAAAATAAATTTCCTAATGCTCCACTGGGAGAAAAGGAAACACGAGTCACAGAGGAAGGAGGGAGAAAAAGTGAGTGATTATGCGTCTCTTTGTGATTTAAAAGGCGTGTTTGTTTTTTTCTTAACAGCTTATTTGGCTGAAGACAACTTGAATCCGTTTTCCCCAAAAAGTCCTAAGTTCCTCAGTGCTGGTTTATCTTAGCATAGGACTTTCAAAATGTCTGATCCCTGTGGGTAAAGATGGACTAATGTTTAGATTCAAAATCAAAACAGCAAATGACTCAGAATTTCCTTGCTTCTCCATGGGTCTCTGAGCGGCCCCCATGTTCTTTTCCAACTGTGGGACAACCCCCCGTGTATTTTTTTTTTTTAATCAGAGGGATTTTCTCTGGTTACTTATTACTAATAGTATTTTCTTAATTGGGGTGTAATTGACATATGGTATTAAATTAGTTTCAGGTGCACAATATAGTGATTCAACAGCTCTGTACCTCGCTTAGTCCTCGTCATGATAATGTGATCATCATCTGTCACCAATGTTCTTACCAACCTGTTGAGGACATTCTCTGTGCTGTACTTTTCAGCCCCATGACTCACTTCTTTCGTGCCTCTTAATCCTCCTTATTTCTTTCCCCCATCCCCCTACCTTCTCCCCTCCGGCAAACACCAGTTTGTTTTCTGTGTTCAGAGTCTGGTTTTTTTTGGTCTCTTTTTTCTTAATCGGTTAGCTTTGTTTCTTAAATTCCACATGTGAGTGAAATTATATGTGTTTATCTTTCTCTGACTGACTTCTTTCACTTAGTCTTTCACTTCTTTCACTCTCTAAAGCCCCATCCATGTTGTTGCAAATGGCAAACCTCATTCTCTTTTAATACTGAGTACTATCCCGTTGTATGTATATGTGTGTATATATATATGTACATATATGTATAAAATACCTTCTTTATCTATTCATCTATCCATGGACACTTAGGTTGCTTCTATGTAGTAGCTATTATAAATTATAAATAAATCTACCATAAACATAAGGATGCTTATAACTTCTTGAATTAGTGTTTTCATTTTCTTTGGGTAAATAGCCATTGGTAGAATTATTGGATTATATGATATTTCTACTTTTAGTTTTATTTTTTTATTGAAGTATATTTATTTATTTTGAGAGAGAGAGCAAGCAGGGGAGGGGCAGAGAGAGAGGGAGAGAATCCCAAGCAGGCTCCATGCTGTCAGCACAGAGCCGAACGTGGGGCTCCATTTCGTGAACTATGAGATGGAGACCAGAGCTGAAACTGAGAGCTGGAACCTTAACTGCCCAGGTGCCCCCTATTTTTAACTTTTTGAGGAACCTCCATACTGTTGTCCAGAGTGGCTGCACCCATT
This sequence comes from Helogale parvula, assembly GCA_004023845.1. NCBI lineage: Eukaryota > Metazoa > Chordata > Mammalia > Carnivora > Herpestidae > Helogale > Helogale parvula. The sequence goes on from PJEM01015530.1 coordinate 14,644, forward strand.
TGCATTCCCACTAGCACTGTATGAGGGCTCCCCTTTCTCCGAATCCTCACCAACCTTGTTGTTTCTTGTGTTGTTGATTTTAGCCACTCTGACAGGTGTGAGGGGTATCTCCTCATGGTTTTGGTTTGCATTTCCCTTGATGACCAGTGATGTGGACATGTTTGCAGGTGTCTGTTGGCCATGTGGATGTCTTCTTTGGAAAAGTATCTATTAAGGTCATTTTTTGAAATGAGATTGTTTTATTTTTGTTTTTGTTCTTGTTGTTGTTGTTGATTTAAAATTTATTTTGAGAGAGAGAGAGAGAAAGAAAAAAGAAACACAAGCAGGGGAGAAGCAGAGAGAAAGAGGAAGAGAGAGAATCCCAAGCAGGCTTCACACTGTCAGCACAGAGCCTGATGCAGGGCTTGAACTCACAAACGATGGGATCTTGACCGAGATCAGGAGCCAGAAGCTTAACTGACTGCACGACCCAGGTGCCCCTAAAATGGGGTATCTGTTATTTTTGCTGTTGAGTTGTATAAATTCATTATATGTTTTGGAGACCAACTCCCATCAGATGTGTCATTTGCAAATGCCTTCTCCCACTTAGTAAGTTGCTTTGTCCTTTTGTCAATGTTTCGTTTGCCCTGCACCATATTCTTAATGTATTTGCTTTCCATGCACTTGAATTTAACCTGTAAGTTTTCTAGGCTGTGGGAATTTCTTTTGTCATGTTTAGAAACTAATAATTCTTTCATCATCAAACTCTTGAAAACTGGCTCATTTCCTTTTTCTTCTTGTGTAAAACAAAATGAAAAATAAGACTGTATATATAACACTTTGCCAATTTTAGGTTTTACCTCTCTGAGGGCCACACACCTACCTAATTTCTACCAGTTCCGACTCCCACGGGCCCCTGGCTCTTCTATGCTTTGGCCATTTGGCTCCTGGCTGGCTGGCTGGGAGGTGTTGTGTGGAAGCCCATTGTTCAGATGGGCTGGGGGGCCCTGGTCGCACGGCGAAGCTCCGTCCAGTAACAGGCCGAGCCATGCACGTGACAGACAGAGGCCGGCAGGCATGGGCCCTGGAGTTTCCTCCCCAGAGGTAACGAGGGTCTGGTTTCCCTGCGTCCTGGAGAACCGTGACCCGGTGCTTCTGCGTGAGCACCCAGATCTCCAGCCTCTGCACAACTCACAGAAGTACACGTAACTGGGCTCCCCAGACACAGGAGCCGTGGGGATGGGGCCAGAGGCTTTCTTTCCCTGCACCATCGAGGTGACACAGATGTTTGCGTCCACATGTGCGGTGCTCCGTGCCCGTGCTGACAGGGCTTTGTTCTCTGGCCGCAGTTCGTGTGCATCGGGGGAAGCCCCACCCGGATGGAAGCCTTCATCAAGTACATGGCCAAGGAGCTGGGCCTTGACCACCCGGGCGCAGAATATCCCAACATCTGCGTGGGGACCGACCGCTACGTCATGTTCAAAGTGGGCCCTGTGCTGTCTGTCAGCGTGAGTACCCGCCCTGGCAGTGGGCTCGGGCCTGGGGCTCCACAAGCTTCCCCCGCCGCCCCTCTGCCTGGTCTCCCCACACACGCAGGCCTGGCCCCCACGATATCTGTTGAGGCTGTCAGGCCAGGGGTGGGGTGAGACGTCTACAGCAGCATTAACCATCCAGGGCACTTCAGCTCAGTGGAGTGCTCAGTTCCAGATGATTCATGGAGGCATGAACTGTGCAGGGTCACAGGTGACCAACACATGTGCCAGGACATGCCCCCACCTCAGGAGCAGCGCCGGGATGTGTGCGGGGGCTGGAGAGAGGCTGAGTGGGAGATGTGGCACCAGGCGGGCCTCTGAAATAGGAGACTCGTGAGGGGGATGAGGGACTAGCCTGTTACTTACAGTGACAGAAGCAGAGAGTGCAGGGAGAGAAGGAGGAGACACAAAACTGTGACAGTTGTGCGTGGCGTGGGCCCCTGTGCGGCATCTCCGGCCTGTGGAGATGCTCGTTACCTGGCACTTAATTCAGTACCAGGCTGTTGCCTCCCCATCCGAGCCTCCATTTCCTCGGCTGCCACCTGCTTCACAGACGTGCGGACCCAGCTGTGCGGCCCCATGGTGCAAACGTTTGCATTTCCCAAAGCGTCAATAGTTTTAATTAATTTTATTTATTTATTTTGAGAGAGACAGAGCCCAGGGGAGGGGCAGAGAGAGAAGGGAATGCTAAACCAGCTCTGCGCTGTCAGCGCAGTCCAACTTAGGGCTGGAACTCATTAACCGTGAGATCATGGCGCGAGGTGAGATCAAGAGTTGAATGCTCAATGCACTGAGCCACCTGGATGCCCCGGTGGCTTTTGAATTTATATTGTCTTCCCGCCGGTGGGACGTGCACCGAGGGTGCACCGGCCACCCCCCCCCCCACGTAATGCGGGCGTCTTTCCTGGGTTCTAGCACGGCATAGGCATCCCGTCCACCTCCGTCATGCTGCATGAGCTCATCAAACTTCTGTACCACGCCCGCTGCTCTGACGTCACCGTCATCCGCATGGGCACCTCGGGCGGGATCGGTGAGTGTGCGGTGTGCGGAAAGCCACCGTCCCTGCCGCGGACCCAGCGTGGGCGGGTTTGGTTCGAAGAGCTTTCTGCCCCACTCTGTTCAAGGAAGCTCCCTGGCAGGAGGGATGAGGAGACGCTTGTGCCCGCTGGGCCCTCTCCACAGCAGTAGGGAGCGGAAAGGGCTTAAGCCCAGCACGTGTGGAGCCTTGTCTTTATGGGGCGACCATGGAGTCTCCTTGTCCGCCTGCCTCTCACCGTGGCTTCTAACCGCTTCATCTCTGCCTCTCTCCTGTCCCCTGTGCTTCCCAACTCCTGCAAGGACTGAAGCACCTTAGGAGAAACCCGACAGGAAAATCAGAGAGAGAGACGGAACCCAACGTTCAGATAAGTGTCCTTAAGTTGCCTAAAGGGTCCCCCGGCCGATCCTGAACGCGTCCGGTGTTGTCCCTGAAAGCCACAAAGAGACCAGAGAGAGAACAGGACGTTATAAGAAAGCCAAGGCTGAGTTCAGGGCCAAGGGCCCCGGGGCACATTTGCTTTACAGAAGCTGGTGGCTCTCTGACCCCGACATTCCTCCGCCCTGTGGCCGGTGGGGGTCTCCCTGCTTGCACCGCCCTGGGTTTGGAGCTGCCCAGAGGAGCCCGTACTTGCTGTTACTGGCCCTGCCTGTGTTCCTATACCTGACCTCTCCCGGAATGATGGCACTTCTGGAATTTAGGTTTTTTGACTATGGGTGGACCTAACGGTAGTCCACCGTCGATCCCACGTCTTCTGGATGCATTATCCTGTTTTCTCATGCATACAGATTGCCGTGTAAAAACCAGTGCTGACGGGATTATAAGTCCATGTTTAAGCTGTTGTCAGGGAAATGTACTGACGGCCGAGCGGTGTTGGCCCTCAGTGGATGTAGTGTCCAGTGCCGTCCCCCAGATGGATATTCACAGCGTGTGCAACCTCGCACCAGCGTCTGCCAAAGACCCTAAAAATCTGAGTTTCTGTGTTCTTGCTCTGGAGGGAATTTTACAGTGGATGCTCGGAGAGCATTGTGGAGCACATGGCATTGATTTTGCATGCCCTAAAATAGCCCCATAAAAGCAGACAGCCGCTAGCGAGCTGACCCTAGACCCCAGGTACCGTTGGTGACAAGGCATGGTATGGCATCTCCATGAATTCCAGCATAAGGGTGCCATTGGCACTGCTTGGGAAGAAGCACAGGGCATGAGAACACACCACCCCTGAAGTAGCCAGCAGGAACTCCGAGGAAGGGAAGGGTTCACACACCCCAGCTTGAGGGTGACACGGACCTCAGAAGGGGCACGAGCTCCCTGGGCTAACGAAGGAAGGAGAGCGGCCAAGCGCCCTTCAGGTTCAACCCCAGTGTGGGACCAGCTGCAGGGAAGAGAGTCTCGATGACCAGGAGGGACCAAAGCAGCACAGGAGAAAGTCCAAAGCCACATGCAGGGGCGCAGGACACACTGTGTAACGGTTCATGAAAACAGCCCCCCTGGGGTCTCTAGAACCATCAGATGGTTTTCCCTTCCTTCCTTCCCAAATGTTTAGGAAACCCAATTTCCCATTCACATAAGTATCAGGAAAGGCTCATGGTCAAATCCCACACAAAGTTATTGTAAGATGACAGAATAAGAGAAGGATGTCCCTGCAAATAGGAAAATATCCCAGGAAGCATTTGACATGGAACGCTGATGAAAGGAAAACAGGATCGACTGGGAATCGGTCGTTGCCGGAGCTGGGTTTGGGGTGCACCACGGTTCTTGTCTACTTTTGTAGTTTTTTGAAATTGTAAATAACGAGAAAGCACGGAACAGGGACCAATTCAGCACATTGTGGTCACCTGAGCGGTGCAGTTACGGAGTGGTGACTGGAAGACGCAGCCCATTAGGGAGGGACACGGGGCTCCTGGCAATTTCTTTTCCTTTACTGTGCTCTCTGCCATATTCGCTGCCATGCTTATGCCATACTTCTGTCATCAGAAAAAGAATTTGATGCAGAAAATGGATCCTTAGCGATTTCCTTTTTAGAACATTACGGGTGTCTTGGTATTTAATGTGGAGGTGTGTCATTTTCCTTTCTGCGGTGCCCTTCCTGTGTGCCCCATGTGGCCGGGACGCCTGCTTCCCTCTCCAGGTCTGGAGCCTGGCTCTGTGGTCATCACCCGCCAGGCAGTGGACCCCTCCTTCCAGCCGGTGTTCGAGCAGGTGGTCCTGGGGAGGAGGGTGGCCCACAAGGTATGCCTGGATGAGCAGCTTGCACAGGAGCTGATGCAGTGCGGTGCAGAGCTGGGCGAGTTCCCCACAGTCCTCGGGAATACCATGTGCACCTCGGACTTCTACGAAGGTGACAGGACGGGCCTCACCTCCTGGTGGCGGGTGGGGGGTCTCCATCACCCCTTGGGTCCTGTCTCTTCAGTGTTTCCTTGGCGCTCACAGTACTCTGCTGATGAGTGGGGGGGCTGGACTTGAGGGCGGGCAGGGCTTGGAAGGATCCATAGCGTCCCTGGGTCCTGGGGGGTAGCATGACGCAGGCACACGGTAGGTGCTTTTCATGTGCAAGTGGTGAGTACGCCCAAGTCAAAGTTGGCACGTCTCCATGTGTCTGCAGGGCAAGGGCGTCTGGACGGTGCTCTCTGTTCCTACTCAGAGAAGGACAAGCAAGAGTACTTGCGGGCGGCCCACGCAGCCGGCATCCGCAACATCGAGATGGAGTGTTCAGTCTTGGCTTTCATGTGCGGCGCGTGCGGAGTCCAAGGTGGGCAAGCATTGGGTCACGGGGGTCCTTCACCTGGGGTGCAGCCTCCAGGCCCCTGTCCCAGTCCTCCTCCTGCCTCCACCACCCACCTGCCCCGAGGCATGTTTGTGGCCGGCGTGGCATCGTCTGGCCCTGTGCTCAGACACCGTTGACGGTCACGCAGTCCCATGCAGGGCCCTCAATGGCCTGTGTGCCTCTAAGTGGGATGAGAAAGACTCACCTCGGCTCAGGTTACGAAGCTGTGAATGCTGCCTGAACCTGTGTTCAGAGCTCTTAGGACTTCTGACTTGAGGTTCCACACCCAAGTCCCCAGTGTCCCCTATAGGGTCCAGCTGTGCCTTCCAGGATCTCCGAGAGCCTAGCCTTTGAAGGCAGGATAGGGCCCCCCTCTGACCCCGAGCTGGCCCTGGGACTTGCTGGAGAGCTTCCCTTGGACGCGCAGGCTGAGAGGGATCCTGGGGGGACAGCGGAGGGGATGCCTCGACCAGTCTTAGCAAAGCAAAACCTGGAACCCCGGCACGTTGTGTTGATGTGGCGTTTGCTCCCTGCAGTGGCTGTGGTGTGTGTCACTCTGCTGAACCGCCTGGAAGGGGACCAGGTCAATAGTCCTCATGAAGTGCTGGCTGAGTACCAGCAGCGGCCACAGCGCCTGGTGGGCTACTTCATCAAGAAGCGCCTCGCAGCCGCCGGACACCCCTGAACCTCTGAAGACTCGAAGTTGCAGTTACTATAAATAAAATCAACACTCAAGGGTGCCAGGCTGGCTCAGCCCGCAGGATCTTGACCTTCAGCCTCACATTGGGTATACAGATTACTGAAAGAAGTAAACTTAAAAAAAAAAATCACCGCTAAAATCTCCTTTTGTGTGTCTTTGTGCTCATTTGGAAATTTAAGAATTTAGGGAACTGGGTTACATTTCAGAGGCAAAGAATCCTGTGTTAGCAACACAGAAGGTTTTTTTTCACCTGAGGCTTATTCATCCTGAGAAAGAGAGAGAAAGCATGAATAGGGCAGGGGTAAAGAGAGAGGGAGAGAGAATCCCAATCAGGCTCTATGTTCAGCACAGAGCCAGAGCGAGACTCAGATGCACGAACTGTGAGATCATGATGTGAGCTGAAATCAAGTGTCAGAGTCGGGGCAGCCCTTGCCCGGGTCTGGTGTGGGGTCAGGTGGTGCGGAAGGTCCGCGAAGATGGTGATTCTCTGGGATAAATGCCTGCTGTGCGCCCAGGGCCCTGTGCTTTCGTCCAGCCTCCCCAGACTCAGAGAGGATGTGAGTCTCCTAAAGCTGTGGTTTAAAAAGTCCCAGTGTAGGGGCACATGGGCGGTCCGTCCATTAAGCATCCGACTTTGGCTCAGGTGGTGATCTCAGGGTTCGTGGGTTCAAGCCCCGCGTTGGGCTCTGTGCTGACAGCTCAGAGTTGGAAGCCTGTTTCAGATTCTGTCTTCCTCTCTCTATCTGCCCCACTCACATTTTGTCTCTCTCTGTCTCTCTCTCAAAAATAAACAAACATTAAAAATAAAATAAAATAAAAGAGCCACCAAGCCGAAGTTAGACCCTCCTGCTCCTAGGCCTTTTCTGTAACCCCACACCGTCTGTGGGAATTAACTCTCACAGTCAATTTCAGAGTTTCCAGTGAACTCTGATCCCTGACGCATCAGCTGGTTCATTCCGTGGCTGTCGAGGTCCTGGTTTGCAGCTGACGGGCCTGACCTCACACTCGCACTTGGCCATGCTAGAGAATAAAAGCATATAGGCCACCTGTCAGCCCAATACCTTCTTCTCCATGACTGCAGTCTGTGGCTGGCGGACGAATGTCAGTGACCCACCCCACCCGGCTTGTGCAGAAGGAGGAAGGGGCAGTGTGAAAATACTTCGCACACAAAGCACTGGGCAAATGTTGAATTTCAAATCTGCTCCTAACAATCAGTTAACATGCAGCTGTTTGCCACCACGTTCTAACACTGTCCCCACAGCCAGCTTCGGGGCAGCAAGCTTCTGTGTTAGGTTGAGCATCTGCTTCCGCATCTGCAGAGCCAAGACAGTGGACAGACCCTTCCTCCCAAAGTGGTTGTGGTTCCTTGTGATGGTTAATGTCGTGCGTTGACCTGGCTGGACCGTGGTGGTAGGACAGCGTGACTGTTGCTGTGGCGGTGTTTTGTACATGTGGTTGACATCTACAGTCACTTGACTCTAAGAAAGGCAGAGTCCCTTGGATTAAATGGGTGGGCCTCATCTAATCAGTGGACGACCTCACGAGCAAACACTGAGGTTTCCTAGGGAAGAAGGAATTCTGTCTCAAGTCTGCAGCAGGAAACTCCTGCCTGAGCTTCCAGCCTGGGAGTCTGCCCTACAGACTTCCGGCATGCCAGTCCCCGTTCTGAGAGCCCGTATGGTCTACGCAGTGGTCAGTCGGGTGCACAGCACCATGTGGGCTTGGGGCCCCTTCCGCAGTCCCAAGCCTCTGGGGTGGGGCTGCCCGGCGCCCACAGAGAACTCTGGGATCAGAAGGGAGAAGCTTGGATTAGTCCTCACCAACTGGATAGTTTGCACATTCTTCCAACAAGGCGGAGGGATTCTCCCGGCCCCTTTCCTCTTTGCTCCCTTCTCTGCTGCGGAGGAGAGAAAGGTGGCGGGCTCATGTTTTCGTTTTTCCCTCTGTTTGGGGGCACAGAGAATCTCAGACAGAAACTACAGTGCACAGCCTGGCATGTGAAACAAAAGTTTCAGGCCGGGATGGGGGTGGGGTGGAGCCTGAGGGTTTCAGTCTGTAAACATCCGATGTCAGCTCAGGTCATGATCTCAATGTTCAGGAGTTCAAGCCCTGTGTCGGGTGAGCTAGAGCTCCGAACTGACAGTACAAGCTTGCTCTCTCTCTCTCTGCCCCTCACTCACAAGTGCTCTCTCTCCCTCAAAAATAATAAACTTAAGAGAAAAAAAAGAAGTTTTAGGCCTGGAGTAGGGAAAGGAGTGGTATTAAATATTAAATATTAATCTGCGTCTATCAAACGTCAGATACTATCTTCGGATTTTCAATGACACGGTATGGTAGCTCTCTTGTCTCCACACGCTGGGAGGTAAGTGTTCTGTTTCCCATCCCTCAGAGGAGGGAAACCCAGGCCAGGGGTGGGGGTCACCCGGGGTCCCCAGCACAGCCTGGTGTATTGAATTCTGCGTGGAGACCGTGGCCTGCTGGGTGAGGGGTACACGCCACCCACCGAGAGCGGGGTTTCCACAAAGAGGAGGTAGTCACAGGACCTGCCACTTCGGGTCCCAGAAATGCGGTGGGAGCACTGTCCCCGGTCCCAGGCCACGCCCCCGGAGCGCGGGAGCACTGGGCACCCGCAGCTGGGGTGAAAACGGAGGCTGGGGCTCAAATCCCCGGTCAGGCCACGCCCTCCTGGGAGTGCAGCTGGGGCGAGGACGGAGGGTGGGGCTTTTCCCGGGATTTACTGTAGGTAGCTGTTTGGAAAGTGCCTGGAGTGGGGGAGGGGGAGTTGCAGGAGCAAATGGAACAGAAGGTGGGAACGTAAACAACCAGGCTCTGGGCGAGGGGAGGTTGTCCTGCTGGTTAGAGGCCTGGGCAGCGACTCAGAATCACAACAGGTGTTTTTCTCATCACAAAGGCGACCAGCGGATTAGGTCCAGGCCTTTTTGTTCAGAGAACTCGCTCAGCTCCCCTCCACCAGGGCAGGCTGCATACTACGGGTTCAGACCTGCCTCCCCTGGGCCTGGCCTTTCTCCCTGGTCCCCCATCCCCACAGTGACAAAGGTGAGTGACCTGCAGGGGTTCAAACCAGGAAGTCTGGTCTGACATCAGGCGCCCAGGGAAACACCCAGAGCCGCGTTCCTGGTTTCTGGGTACCCAGTAATACACGTCTATGCAGCAAGCTCCAGCCAACGGGGCAATCTGACCTCAGGGAGCGGCTGGAGACTGAATTCTTTCCAAGGAGATATCACAGTGTGGTCACAGAGGAGAAATGAAAGCTAAGGAAGGCCCCGCCCACACCACAGCCCTCAGGAGTTTCCCGGTTGTGCAAGGGGCTGTGACAAAGAGAATTTTCTGGAAAAGAAAAAAAAGTCATGACCCCCTCCCCCCCCAGGTGTAAAAGTAAGCATGTGCCAAAGCCTGTATTTTGCAGTGAGGGAACTGGACACATGTTCTAAAGGTTTCGGGGAATGGGCAGATCGCCTGGCTGGCTTGGTACAAAAGAGTGAGACTCTTGATCTCAGGGTTGTGAGTTCAAGTCCCACGTTAGGTGTAGAGATGACTTAAAGTTAAAAAAATAAATAGGGGCACTTTGGTGGCTCAGTCAGTTAAGCATTGGACTTCAGCTCAGGTCATGATCTCACATTTCATGGGTTCAAACCCCACGTCGGGCTGTGTGCTGACAGCTCAGAGCCTGGAGCCTGATTCCAATTCGGTGTCTCCCTCTTTCTCTGCCCCTCCCTCACTCATGCTCTGTTTCTCTCTGTCTCAATAAAAGTACACATAAAAAATTAAAAATAAAATACAGGGTTTAGAGCATGGAAAAAGCACACCCTGCTGGGAGAGAGAGCCAGGGATGTTGAAACAGATGCTTTGGGGGCCAGGGAGGGGCTGTGTTTGCTTAGGGACCTGGGACAAGTTGCTCAGATCTCTTCTAGGGGCGCATTGCTCCTGTCCCATGGTGATGGGGAGCCGATGGCCAGGAAGGCTGGGCTGCAGGCACCACTTGGTTTTCTTTCTTTTTTCTTTTTTAATGTTTATTTTTATTTGAGAGAAAGAGAGAAGAGAGAATGAACACGAGCAGGGAAGGAACAGAAAGAGAGAGTGTGTGTATGAGCTGAGGAGGGGCAGAGGAGAAGGAGAGAGAATCCCGAACAGGCTCTGCTCTGTCAGTGAGTCAGGCATGGGGCTCAAACCCATAAACCCTGAGATCATAACCTGAGCTGAAATCAAGAGTCAAGGGGCACCTGGGTGGCTCAGTGGGTGAAGCCTCCGATTTCAGCCCAGGTCATGATCTCAGTATTTGTGGGTTTGAGCCCCACATTGGGCTCTATACTGACAGTTCAGAGCCTGGAGCCTGCTTCTGATTCTGTGTCTCCTTCTTTTCCTCCACTCTGTCTCTCTCACTCTGTCTCTCTCAAAAGTAAATAAATTAATTTAAGAAAAAAGAGTCAGATACTTAATTTACTGAGCCTCCCAGGCGCCCCCTTCCTTTTTTTTTTTTAATTTTTAATGTTTTCATTTATTTTTGAGAGAGAGAGAGAGACAGCAGGGGAGGGTCAGAGATAGAGGGAGACACAGAATCTGAAGCAGGCTCCAGGCTCTGAGCTAGCTGTCAGGACAGAGCCTGACACGACGCTCAAACCCACTAACCATGAGATCATGACCTGAGCCAAAGTCAGACGCTTCACAGACTGAGCCACCCAGGTGCCCCGCCCTCTTTCTTTTTTATTGTGGTAAAAGATATGTAACCTACATACTTATCACTTTACTCATCTGTGTGGATAATTCGGTGGCATTACTTTTGCAGTATCATGCGGCGGTCACCACTGTCTGCGGCCAGGAAACTATCAGCCCCAACATAGCTCTGTGCCCGTGACCATGGAGTCTCTCCTTTTTCCCGTGGACCCTTCTTTCTTTCTGTCCCTATGGATTTGCCTATTCCACTCATGAAGGTGGACTCATACCCTATTTCTTTTTTTTTTTTTTTTTACCAGTTTGGCTTATTTCATGGTTTTCAAGGTCCATCCACGTAACGACATAAGTTAAAATCTCGTTCCTTCTTAAGACGAAGTGATATTCCATTGTACGCATATATATATATATATATATATATATATATATATATATATATAGTTTATCCGTTTATCTGTCGACGCGCTAAATGCTGCCGTGAACACAAGAATGCAGGTATCTGTCCTGGTCCCTGCTTTTAATTCTTCTGGAGTGTGTATCAGGAGTGTAGACAGCTGGGTGGTGTGGCATTTCTACGTTTAACTCTTTGAACAGCCCCTTGGGCATCAGTTCCTACGTGCAGGAAGCCATGGGCAGTGTCATTAAGGCGACCCTCCTTTGCAGCTGGCCCTTATCACACCCTGTCCCTTCTGGAGAAAGCAAGGCTACTCTTTTTTTTGGGGGGGGGGTATTAAATTTTTTTTTAAGTTTATTTATTTATTTTAAGAGAGAGAGCCAGCCAGAGAGGGCCAGAAAGAGGGAGAGCAGAATCCCAAGCAGTCTCCGCACTGTTAGCACGGAGCCCACGTGGGGCTCAAAGTCACAAACCCTGGGATCACGACCTGAGCCGAAATCGAGTTGGAGGCTTAACTGACTGTGTTACTCAGGCGCCCCATGGCGTTATTAATACAGGGGGGAGCCTGGCTGGCTCAGCTCACTTAAAATAAAAATCTTTTAAGTACCGAGAAAGGGGAACCTTTTAGCGTCTGACTCTTGCTATTGGCTCAGGTCTTGATCTCATGGTTAGTGAGTTCGTTCGAGCCCCACATTGGGCTCCGTGCTGACAGCGTGGAGCCTGCTTCAGATCCTCTGTCCTCCTCTACCTATTTCCCACCTACTCTCCCTCTCTCTTTCTCTCTCTCTCAAAAATAATAAACAAATCTTAAAAAATAAAGAGAGCCTTAAGAGGGTCCCTAGGACAGGGACAGTGAGAGATCCGATGCTGGCAGGTCACAGTCGCAGCTGGTCTCCCGATGTCTGCACGGCGAATTTCGCTGACCTCCCCTGGGATTCGGGCTTGAGGAAGGGGTGACTTTGACCGACAGCAAGGGCTGCAAAGCGGGACAGGCTTTCTGGCGAGGTGCTGCACTGCTCCCTAGTGGAAATCTTGCAGGTGTCGCCTGGCCGCGCCGCCATGACTGCGCAGAAAGGGTCCCTGCCGGGGTGCCCAGATGGCCCAGACGCTGTGTGCAGACATGTCACCTCCCTCGTTCCTAGAAAGGCTGGCATGGGCCCTGGCCTCTCTGTTAAGGGGGCACTACAGGCCACCCCCAAAGGCGCCCCTTTGCCCTAAGGATTGTTTTGAGAAACTGCAGAGTCCGAAGCTCGCCCTTTTGTGACGGAAATTGACCTGGACCTGGGATACCTCCATGTGTAAGGGTGTCTCCCTCTCGGAAGAAGACCTGGAGCTGGGGAGCATCTGTGGGAACCAAGAGGGACCGCCTGCCACTCTGATTTTGCAGCAGACAGATCCCAGGTCCTGTGGAGGAGGAGGGAACAAGGGAGACCCGGGACCTTCTGTCTGTTGCACTGTACCCCTCCCCCAGGCTGTAGAGGGATGCCTAGGGGACCAGCTGAAGCCCCCCAACTCTGACCGGGAGCCATGCAGATTTTCCATGTGGACATGGGCGCTCACAGAAGTTGGGGGACTTACATGGGACTTTGATGAGTGTGCTGCCCCACAAAGGGCGTTGAGCTGGGTTCATGAGAGAAGGAGGGGTCATATCCCATGTAAAATTCAAGACTGTGTTTATTGCTGCTGCTGGTTGAGGGTCAAAAGTGGGCAAGTGTGTCTGCAAATGCTCTAACCCGTCTGTTTGTGATGCAATGTCCAGACCTTTCCTTCCAAAGTCACTTTATGAGACTTTGGACAATTACTAAATTCTCTGTATTCCAGTCCCTCCCCCTGCCCCCCAAATCACGTATGTGTATATATATATGTCTGTGCTCAGTTCAGGTCATGATCTCACGGTTCGTGGGTTTGAGCCCCACATTGGGTTCTGTGCTGACAATTCAGAGCCTGGAGCCTGCTTCAGATTCTGTGTCTGTAATTTTTTTTAATGTTTTATTTATTTTTAACAGAGAGAGAGACAGCATGAGCAGGGTAGGGTCAGAGAGAGAGGGAGACACATAATCTGAAGACAGGCTTCAGGCTCTGAGCTGTCAGCACAGAACCCGATGCGGGGCCTGAACCCACAAATGTGAGATCATGACCTGAGCCGAAGTTGGATGCTTAACCGACTGAGCCACCCAGCTGTCCTCTGATTTCCTGTTTTCTTAAAAAAGTAATCTGTACGCCCAAGTTGGGGCTTGAACTCATGACCCCGCGATCAAGAGTTGCGCTCTCCCCTGACCAAACCAGCCAGGCACCACTATTGGATCTTTCCTTTAAATCCCATCAGGCCTCAGAGCTGAACCTTTAGTCCATTCAGTTTTCATGTGTGTGTCACATGCTCCAAATGACAAAAACGCATCCTTATTGCCAAGTCAGTCACAATAGACTTCCTGTGAGGAAAAAAGGAAGGTTCTTTTCCAATCTATTCACATTTGCACTTGAATAGAAAGCCAATGCAAATTCTATTCAGATGAACGTGGCAGAAATTTGCTCCAGTTCTGAAGACTTATGTGGCGATGAGGGATGTGTGGCCACCAGGCACAGGTGCACGGGCGCTAAGTCTCACCCACCCCTGTCACCTGGAGGAAATGACACACTCACTGCTTCCCATTTCCTTCTCAAAGCCTCTTGGCCCAGAAGCCTCTGGATGTCCCCCTCTTCGAGGAGCCCTGACACTTTGTCCCTGTGCTGCTAGCTTTGGCTCAGGACGTTCTTACACCCAAGGGCCGTGCGTCCTTGGAACGCCAGGACGGCTGGGCGATGCCTTTTCTCTGGGTGAGTGGGAGACGCATCTTCATGGATCCCAGAGGCACGTGTGCACCCCTGTGGATGGTCGTGGCTCTCAGGGCATGGGCCGCACCAGGTCTTTAGACCTGCTGCCCTCTCTCTTGTTCTTAGGGCCCTGGGCATGGCCCAGTCCTTCCCTGCAGAGGGGCTGGCCTCACCTTCAGGGAAAGGAGCTTGTGCTCAAACAGTGGGGCCAGGTGTGAACGGCCTCCCTAGGGTCCCAGGCAGCACCTGGCACAGGTGGGAGAGGTCTTAAGAGCAAGAAGACGTGCCTTTGCTTTCTGCTGGTTTGTCACCTAATGGCCAGGTTGTCTTTCTTTCTGTACCTCTCTGCCTCCTTACTTCCTTCTTCCCTCCCTCCCCTTTAATTCTTGCTTCCTTCTTCTTTTCTTTTTTTAAAGTGAGCTGTAAACCCAATGTGGGGCTTGAACTCTAGACCTCAAATCAAGAGGGCACCTGGGTGGCTCAGTCGGTTAAGCGTCTGGCATAGGCTCAGGTCATGATCTCACGGTTTTTGGGTTCGAGCCCTGCATTGGGCTCTGTGCTGACACCTAGCTCAGAGCCTGGAGCCTGTCTTCCGATTCTGTATCTCCCTCTCTCTCCGACCATCCCCTGCTCGCGCTGTCTCTTTCTGTCTCTCAAAAAAAAAAAAAACATTAAAAAAAAGTCACACACTCTACTGACTGAGCCAGCAAGGTGCTGTCCCCTTCCGTCTTTCCTCCCTTTCTTCCTTCTTTCCCTTCTTCCTTTCTTTTTATATTAAATCATAACATGTTTGTGATATACCTTTAAAACAATTAAGAATGGGTAAACAATGCCTGTAAAATGCATCTAAAATGAATTGTTTGAAAATTGCTAAAAATTCTTTGACATGCAATCTAGCAAACACTTTTGCAAAACTGGAAGATCTTTTCTCATTTTGTAACATAATGAAGCCAAAAGAGGGGCACCTGGGGGGCTTAGCCAGTTGACTGTTGTACTTTGGATTTCAGCCCAGGT
>PJEM01015531.1:0-18078 GCA_004023845.1 Helogale parvula
GTCATGGTGGGGGGCTCTTGTGGGGAGTAGCACTGGGTGTTATATGGAAACCAATTTGAAAATAAACTATTAAAAAAAATAAAAATAAATATGTTTAACAATAAATAAACTGATTACATTTACCTCTTATTACACTTATATCTATGATCAGAGACAGCAGATAGGGAAATCTCCACGTCTTCGAGGGCCGTGGAGCTCCTTCATGTAGAGAACTGTTTCCCCCATAACACTGATGAGGCTCTTACAAGTAGCAAAGAAAGTGGGGAGATGGCCCCTCAGCCTTGCTATGGCAAAGGCAGGTCCCTGAATATACATCTGTACAGCAGGATGAATCCCTAAATATCCAGGCCCAAGCCCAAAAAACTGTAGCAGAAATCTAAGCCCACCCCCATCCCTCAGGGCAATAGAAATAAATAAGATTATTGAGAGACCAGAAGCAAGTGGTCTGAAAAGACCAGGTTCTTTTAAGGGAGAGGACCAATCTAAGGCCCACCCATGGCCCCTCTCCCCTCCTGATGGGATTTTGAGCAGGGCAGAACCCTGGGAGAGTTCCAGAACATGCAACTGTTCTAACCAGGCCTCTGTGCTGTTAGACCACACAGCTCACAGCTCAGGAGTCCAGACCTGAAGTCCAAACCCCAGGCCCATCACTCCATCCCTCCCTAATTAGGAAACTACCCCCGATCGACTGCAGTCCCAATGAACTTCCCATCTCTGCGAACCGATCCCTCCCTTCCCACCCCGCTGGTCTCATTAGCCCAGCAGGGCCCTGATGACCTGCCCTACTCACAGTCTCTGTCCAGTTGTGACTTTTGCCTCCGTCCTACCCCAGCAGCACCATCCTCGCCTCCCTCCAGTTCCCACTCTCAGAAAAGCTCAGGAAGAGGAGCTAGAGTGAATGAATCAAACACATAATACTCCTTATGCAGAATGGTGACAAAAACAAAACATCTTGCTATGTGACCTTTAGCAAGTCACCTCCCTTCTCGGGACCTCAGTGTATTCACTAGTGGCTGCTGAGGTCCCTTACCAATGTCAGGCTCCATTAAGCTTCAGGAGAGGTGGGACAGGACTAGGAGCTGGAGGGACAAGGGAGGCGGGAAGCCCAGAAGCGACACAGCCGTGCTGGGTGCATTGCTGTCTGTACCTTCATTCCGCAGAGCTCATGGTCTGTAGACAGCTGTCTGTGAGTAGAACAATAGGACCGCATCCAAGTACAGGCACATCTCCCAGCATCTGTGTGGAAGCCTGTGTGTGTGTGTATGACTGCAAGCATTTCTACACCCGTGATTCTGCGTGTGAACGCACGTATGCCTGTATGTACATGTGAAGAGGGGAATTATGTGGATACATGTGGATAGGACCTTGGTGTGGGTGACCAGAGGACTCATGTGTCAATGGGGGAGGTGGCAAAGAACATCGTTAAGGCAGGAGTGGTGAGGGTCGGTGCCAATGGGTGTCATCCTGGGGAGGTGCCTTCTGGCCAGGGAGCCCCAGCTCTAACCCATGAGGTCCCCTAACTCCTCTACTGCCCTGTAGACACTCCAGCTCCAGCTGGGGCAGCAGGAGACCAGCTGGTCTTAGACTTCTAGAGCCTTCTTTTAAAGGGAACTTATTGGGATGAGCACTGGCAGTGATATGTAAGCCAATTTGACAATAAATTATATTAAAAATAAATAAGTAAATAAAGGTGCTCACAGCCTTTCCCAAGACTCCAGTACACAAGATAGTAATTGCATTTATATAACTCTTACTATGTTTTAAGGACTTGACATAGAGTAATATGTTTTTCACACAACCCTGTGGCAGGTACTATTCTTGTTTTCCCGGTAAACTATGGTGCAGAGAGGTTCAGAACAGAGGAAAATGGAAAGGGACAAATGAATCTCACAGTTAGATTTGAGAAGGGCGAAACTGACACTCAGAAAGAGGCCGGGATGGGCCAGGATAACAGCCAGATTGAGAACGGAATCCAGACCCTTCCTTCCTTACTCCAGGCTGGCCTGCCTGAGATCATGCAGCTGGAATTGTATCCGGAAGGATTGCGCATAGACTCATCCAGAGACTCCTGAGGGGTTTCCATAGGGTGAGACAGGTTAATGGTGGAAGACTGACCCAATGCATCCAAGGACAGAGCTGACCACACAGGATCGTAGGGCCTCAGTCAACCCGTTCACCTGTCCACCCGTTCATACACACTGCATAGTAGTCCCTGGAGATGGGTGGACAAGACAGTCACTGTCTCCAAGGGGCTTATATAGAGATACCAACATCTAAGTTACATCTGTCACGTTTAAGTGCTGGTAAGTGTGAGGCAGGCAGGGGGAGCCAGCAGAAGAAGGCTGACCCCTAATGGTCCCCTTCTGCTGAGAAGTGATGTCTTAACTGGTGACACCCGCCTCCCTTCAGAAGTCACCTTGACTAACAAAGCTTGTAAATAGGCTGGAAAGACTCTCCTTAAATGCACCACACAGTTCTCTCCCGCCCCAGGCTGGAATGTGGCCCATGGCCAGGGGAGCCACTCAGAGAATCGGTCCCCAAACCACAAACATTGCTGGTGGCCCACGCAAGACACGCAAGCCTGAGCCAGCAGCCCTTGGGATCTGGACTGACATCAGGCTTGGGACTCAAAATGGGAAAACGTGAGCGGCCAGTCCTCGGTGGTGTGGGCTGCAGAGTGCTCACCATAAACCCTGCCAACAACTCCTAGGTGATGTTTCCCTCAGCACTTCCCTCCAAGTCCTTTCCTTGACATGATCGGTGCAGCTGGAGCTGGAAAAACCTGACCTTGAATATCACAGAACGTCATTACCTCCTAGCAAAACGCAGGGAACGTGGAGCCCAATCGCAAAATCTCTGCTTTGCACTGAGAGTGTTGGTAAGAACGTTTGTTTATACAGTTGGCGTCAGTCAGTATTGATCAAACAGGGCTGATGTGTGCATCCAGTTCGTCCATGTCCCCTGCCCCCCTGCTGGGTGGTGGCCTTATGCCAAGTTTCGGTCTCATTCTTCTTGCATGAGACAGCTCTGTTTACCCAGGAAGGGGGCCTTTTGGATGCCTAATTTCCGGGCAGGGACCCAGGAGAACACAGCAGACAGCCCGGCACTAGTGTACCTTAAAAGGTAAAGCCAGGGCCTCTGGCCAATGACGCACCTTCACTCCACCCAGGGACATAGAAAGCAGGAACCATTGTTCCCCACATGTGTTGATGATGTAACCCTTTGTGCAAGAGAAAAAACTGTGAGCTCACCGAGTGGAAGCTTCTCTCAGGCCTGTGTGGCAAAGAAAGAGCCCAGAAATACAGCCCTTCTCTGGCCACCCCCCCCCCAAACTGGCCTATCCTCTGCTCCTCAAAGTCCAGTTACTTTGTGAAAACCCAGAGCAAACCACACCATAGAACTGGAAGTAGAGGCAGAGCTAGAAACTCCACCTAATTCTGAAGACATGCTCTCTTCCACTGAGGGGTGCTGTTCCCAGCCCATCATCAGGTCTTTTGTTAAACTAGAGCCTGGGCCTGGGCCTGGGCCACCCAGTTGTGTTCATATCCCCCCACCGCAATCTTCGAGGGCTGTCTTCCCCAGGCCCTGTCCTCAGGTGCCCCTGCCTGGGAGGCAGAGGTCCATCTACCCTCATCCCCACCTCCTCCATCCTCTTTGGGGCTGGTTTTGGCCTGCCTCCCCACCAGAACGTCCTGCGCAGGGCCAGGACTAGAGTGCCTCGCTCAGTACTGCATCTGACCTTCAGAGGCCATTCAGTAAGTGAGCGGATGAATGAAGGCAGCGTTCAGCAACAAGACATGGTGGAATGCAGGCCCCAGGCGTCGAAATAGGCAGGTCTGAGGAGGAATTAACCCCTTCTTTCACTTCCTCCAAGGGTCCTCTCTTAACCGCCCCCCTCCTCAGCCTCAGGATCCTGGTTCAGTGACATCACCATAAACTGAAGTCGTGTGGACCCACACGCCACAAGGGGAGGGTTTCTTCCTGGTAGTGTTCCCTCCTTTTCCCCCCTTACCCCCCAAAACCAGCCATCTCCCCTACCCCCAAATCTAGCCAACTTCCTCTTGGCTTTGTACCTACCTGGAGGAATCCAAACACAAACAGTCCAGCAGCTCAGTCCACGGAAGAACTTTTTATTGAAAAGGAGGAGTCCCAGGAAAATAAGAGTGGGGAGGGACCAGGTCAGAGGGGCAGGGTGCTGTCCAGGTAAGCCACATGGCTTCCCCAGTGGCCCAGCATCTGGGCTATCTTCAGCCTGGAAACCGGGCAGCTACCATCTAGGAAACTAGATTCCAAGACATTTCACTCCAGGGTGGGGGGCAGGCAAGCGGGAAAGATGAGGTGAAGGCTACCTCCATTGGGTGGGGCGTCTGAGACAGAGGGTCAAGTCCTTGGCGCAGAAGCTAGGGTTCTCTGACTTCTCCGGAGCGGTCAGGAGGGTTCAACATCCGCAGGCACCACTGCTGCCAAAGTCCCAGACGCATCCGGCGGAGCCGCAGAGCGCGCAGCCGCCGCCAGGGGCGCTCGTGTCCAGGGCGCCGGAGCCTGCTCCAGGAGGCAGCCCTCTGGCAGGGCCGGAGGCTGAGCCCAGCCCACAGGTGGGTGCGCTGCCCACGGCTGAGCAGGAGAACGGCTGTCAGAGGGGAAGCCCTCTTCTTCCGCTCCGCCCCCAGAAGACAGACATACAGACTCTTGTCCCAGAGGGCAGATGCAAAGACCCTCTTGCCCCCCAGGAGTCAGAGGTACAGACTTTCCAAAGTAATGATACATAGACCCCTTCCCCCAAGAAATAGACTCCAGAAGGCTACCCTTTCCCTGAAGCAGGACACCCAAATTCTCCCCACGTGAGAATCAAACAGTCTCTTCCACAAGTACAGACCCACAGAACCTCCTCCCACAGCCCCGGACAAACCAATGGAACCTGTCCCCAAAGGACAGACCACAAGACCTCCTCCCCCAACACACACACCAGAGAGAAGAAACAGTCCCCCACAAAAGGGCAACACACAGAGGAAGCAAATCCCTTCTCCCTTCCCTGGAGAATGCACACAAAGGGGCGTGGGGGATAAGATTTAAACTCCTCTAACCCAAGCTAATGTTTATTATTTACTTACTGAAGCTCCCTGACCCAAATTCCAGACCGAGCCTGCGGAGAGAAGGAGTAAGCGGGTGAGTGAACATACCTCCTGGGCATAAAAATCCCCATTCTCCAAAACAAAACTCTCCGGTCCCTCTCCAGACAGGCAGAGATCTGTCCTTCCTACTTGCCCCCTGTTCTCTCAGATTCCCCACAGATCTTTTTCATCAGACTCCTCTGGATCTTAAACTCAATCCTTCCTTCTTAAATTCAGATAGCTCAGTTTTATTGATGACCTCTTAGAGGATGGAGAAGGCTAAAGATACTTTCTTTGGCCTAAACGTAGCCTAAAAGGAGAGACGATAAAAGGAACATTTTAAAGGACACTGTAGAGAAGCTAGCTCAATTATCTGAAGAATACTGGTCAGGTCTCACCCAATCACTTTCTACCTGTGTGTCCTTGAGGTGGTCTTTTACCCTGAGACTCAGTTTCCCCATCTGTAAAATGGGGATGATAGCACCTCCCTCCCAGGGGTTTTGTGGGGTTGGAAGATAATAAATGCAGCGTGCCTGTTGCATGGCAGGTTCCCTTTCCCTCTCCTCAGCCTAGGGTACCCAGATGGAGCTCGCAGCCCTTGCATCTAAGGTTAAAACCCAGGCTCTACCTGTTCCCATAAATCCTGCCTTCAGGGCAATAAGGGCAGAATTGAGAAGCCACTTCTAACTGGGGGCATTATTCCCCCTGGCTGGGCCCTGGTCCTTGCAGCTGCCTTAATGGACAGACTGGCCCCTGCTTTCTGCCTCTGGGGGTGAAGGACCATGTGTCGTCCCATCCCAGGTGCCAAGGGTGCTGTTAGCTCCACCTTTTTGTCTAAAGGGCCTTAAGCTGGTGGGGAGAAATGGGCTCAGGGACAAGGCCCTGGATCCCTAGGTCATTTCTCCCCACCCATCCCCAGCCGTGAGGACCCAGATGGTGACCTCCCTGCGCCCCTACACTCCTCACCGTGACCACACCCAAAGCACTTCCCAGCCCTCACCGGCTCTTCTCGCCCTCCAGCAGCTTGCGGTAGGTGGCGATCTCGAAGTCCAGGCCCAGCTTGACAATCATGAGCTCCTGGTACTCGCGCAGCTGCCGCGCCATGTCCTGCTTGGCTCGCTGCAGGGCGGCCTCCAGCCAGGCCAGCTTGCCCTGGGCGCTGCCTGAGGCACCCTCCTCCTGCAGAGCTGGTGGCTCCCTGGCTCGGTCTAGTTCACGGGGCTGGGAGGCAAAAGGAAGAGCACAGACAGGACATCCTTGGCCCCCACCCACACTCCCCTCAAGGATCCAGACCCTTCTTGGAGGCCAGAAGCCCAATGAGGGATTAGAGATCACTTTAAGGAATGGGCCTGCCTGTTCCAAAAAAAATGTGTCTGTGTGTCTGCCCGGCTCCCAGTGTGGAGATTTGGGACCAGCCATCTGGGATGGCGGAGAGAGCGCCTTTCACATCTAGCATGGGGACTCTTCTGAAAAGAGCTACGGTCCAGGAAGCATCGAATGCTCTTAGGCACATAATGCTAAGTTTATGGTTTCATCAGTGAAACGAACAGGAAAGCTATCCTTTCCTCACCAGGAACTAACATCAGTAGTCTCTGCAGAAATATAACAATAATAAATGCTCTCCTTGGTGAGCTGTGCTTGCTTCTTAGGAAACTGGGGGCAGAGGCGGGGGGACAGGGATCAGAACCACAGAGGCTGGGGCAGGCGGAACCAAGACAGGGCCACCTATTCACTGTGCCACTCCCTGGAACCTGAACAGCTTGTCCCTCCTCACAGTCATCAGTTCCTGAAGAAGGGAAGACCCCTCAGAGTTTCAGACACTTGTATCCACAGAAAACAGGGGAAAATAGGGAACAGAATCCCTTCCCTCTGCAGGTAGAGCATAAGCCCGGGGGTTGGGGGGTGGGGGGCACTTGACAGGGCAGCTGGGAGGAGAGAGGAGAGGTTGAGAAGCAGAGAAGTCGGAAGAAAGAAAACATCCATGTGGGAACCTTTCCTTTCTAAGGCCCAGAGCCTGAGCTGCAAACCTCAATGCCTACAGAGGCCTGGCTACAGGCATCCGCAGGCCAAATATTAACTCTATAACCATAGTATCCAGTTCCACTGGAAAGAAATATACACTTTCTCAATCTCCCGCAATCACCAGGACCTCTGTCTCATTTTCAGTCTCTCTTATCTCTAATTTAGAGACATGGGCGTGCTCCTTTTGTCTTCCACAAGGATAGATAATAACAGTGCCAGCCAAGATATGAGAAATGGCAAAAGCCCTCTGCCTCTGTATCAAAGGACACAGCTTGGGGTGGTGGGGTCGATGCATGCACAAGGAGCATGACCTTGGGTGAAGGCGACGGAGAAGATAGAGCCCCCCTTCCCTAGCCTAATCTGGCCACATCCATGCATTTTTAAAAAGAGAACCCAAAAGGGCGCCTGGGTGGCTCAGTCAGTTGAACGTCCGACTTCGGCTCAGGTCATGATCTCACGAATCATGGGTTTGAGCCCTGCATCGGGCTCTGTGCTGACTGCTAGCTCAGAGCCTGGAGCCTGGTTCGGATTCTGTGTCTCCCTCTCTCTCTGACCCTCCCCTGCTCATGCTGTCTCTCTCTGTCTCTAAAAATAAATAAATGTAAAAAAATAATTTAAAAAAAAGAGACAGAACCCAGAAAACTGGATTTCATATAAAATCTTGCGATTTCCAAAGATGGGCTCAAGTTTAATGCTATGGAGGACAAACAAAACAGAGAGATACAAAATTGCACATGCGCATAAAAAATGATAGGCAAACAGACGTCCATATTTATACATATTTACCTACATGTTAATTATATGCCCACACGAAATACAAAGAGTCCCAGGCAAAGGCGGCATGATATACATGCGTACGGCCACACTTCTGCTTGTTCAGACACTCACAGAGAGAAGCTCTATCCATCTATCCCAGAGGATGGGGGATGACTACTCTAGTTGTCATAGGTAACGGACACTCTCCCACCATTCAGCAGTCTGGTGCGCCCCCACCCCCCAACACACACACCCCTCACCTGACTCTCAGCGCTGTTCGCCTCCGCAGTCAGCCGCTGGATGGCCTCGTTAAGCCTGTTCAGCTCCTCCTTACTGTGCCTCAGGCCCTGCGTGTGTTTCTGCACCGTGGACTGTATTTCCTCGCACTGTGGGGACGGAGGCAGCACAGAACGGGGGAGGGTCAGGGAGAGGAGGACAGTCAACAAGGACACTCAACTGAAGCCAGCAGGACAGCTCCAGTACCGGCCCGTCCACCTTCGTCATGAGCAGACCATCTAACTTCTCGGGGCCTCTGCTTCTCTATCTGGAAAATGGGGATGATCATTTTTTCTATTGCCGAGGGTTGATGAGACAATAAAATGCACTTGGCAAGCACACTGGCGGATGCTGTATCAGGTCTAGAGATGCCAAAGGCAATGTGAACAGATGAAATGAAGAACAATGCAGGTTGATAATCTGTTGAGTTTTTGGACTGAGATCACATAGGGTTTATCCCAGGCATGAGGGTAGCTAACCTCTAGCAAGTCAGTTATGGTCATTCACATATGATCATGTCAATTAATACAAAAACCAATTTTAAAAATCCAAGTGATTCCTAATTTTAAAAATACTTTCGAAAAGCTCAGAATATGAAAAAACTCCCTTAACTTGATGAATCCAGGAACCCAGGGATCCAGATTCCAGCTCCTTCACTAAACCCAAGGCCACTGTGGGGAGAGCTCTCTAGAAAGGACAAAATCAGGGGATCTTTTCCCTTTCCTGCACCTGTCTCCACACACCCTCCCAGAAACGGCCTGAGCTCAGTAACTGACGCACAGTGTGCCTTATTCTCTTCAAGATTTTTTATCTCCGCCATCTCACCTGGGCCCATGACCACCTGTGAAGTAGGCCAGGTGGGTGTTACTGTCTCCATTATCTTTCCTTGGGCAAGCTGAAGCTCATTACATCTACTGTCCCAGGAAGTAGGAACCCAGTGGGACATGAGTGACCCTGCCAGTTATGAGCTAAGCTAGACTGCGTCTTAAGTCCATGTTCTTTGCTCGACACCCTGAGGAACATAAAGTCACACACACTCCCGATGTGCCATGTAGACAAGTCTCACCATGATAAAGAGAGCTGTTGTCTCTCCAAGCCTCCAGAGAGCACCAAAACTCGGCTCTAGCCCAGGGAGCTCCCAGAATCCTCACCTCTGGGGACAAAGCCACCCCTTCCCAAGGGGCTTTGTGACCTCACCTTGCAGAGTTCTAATAGAGGCCGGAAAGAGCTGTTCTGTAAGCCCAGGTGGGAGAGTGGAGGTCCTTGGGCTGAAATGGGCCTTGAAGGCAAAAGAAGGAGAGGGAAGGAAGGGTCCTTCAGGTGGGGGAAATGTACAGAGCCAAGGAGTTCGGGCGTATGGAGTGAGAAGTGGGGAGCCATGGAAGGTGCTTGAGCAGCCTACCACCCTGGTGCGCGATGCAGTTTAGGAAGTCCTGTCTGGTAGCAGAGGCAGGCAGACAGGAGGGAGAGACACTGGGGCTGGGGTTTCAGTGCCGGGACTAGGTAGGCAATCGGGGATAGGGTGGCGCCTCTAAATTGCAGGAGTAGCCAGGGACCAGACAGCACACGCTGATCAGCATTTTCTTTTTGTTTTATCAACTTCTCATGCATGCAAAAGAATGTGTATGTAACCTACATTTAATGACTTAAATGGCAGCAGTAATATAAACAAATCCTTGTATACCCACCAGTACCTTCAAAGCCCCATGTGGGACCCTTCGTGATCACAGCTTCCTCTGTCCCTGACCCTATCCAATCTCCAAAGTAACCATTCTCCTAGGGTTTCTATTAAGCATTCCTTTGCTTTTCTTTATTCTCATGTGTGCATGAATCCCCCAGCATTTATTCAGTTTTGCCTACCTTTAAGCTTTATAAAAATAGAATTATGTTGTTTTTATGACTAGCTTTCCCTCTCTGACATTCTATGTGTGAGATTTTGATGCCTACAGCTTGGTTTATTTGTCACTGCAGCACAGTATCCCAGTGTGTGATTATTTTTCCATTCCCCTGCGGGTAGAAATATGTGTACTTTTGTTTTTATTCTAACAACGCTGGTGTGACCCCTTAGGTCATATCTGCTGTCCTACTTGGGCGGGAAGATGTTTTGGATACCAGGAGTCAAACTAATTTTTAACCGTATCATGAATAGATGCCTACGTAAATGTTCACGCACATAAACGGAATTAGTTTCATGAAGAATTTCTCACTCCTACTATGTTCAATGCATTCTGATCTCTAACCACTCACCTACACACGCTCTTTCACTTTGTATGGCTTTACGTTTTATCATCAGGTTTTCAATATGACCTTGTTTTGAGGTTTCATTTCTTATAAATAGCATATTGATTTTGTTATATATTTAATATAATGAAAATGAAATACCCATGAAGCCATGTATAGGCACAGCACCCAAATGTCACTAGTAATTTACACGTGACTGCACACTCCCTCCCCAGCCTGTCCCTGCTGCTTGCTCTAGGAGGGGCCACTTCCTTGAATTTCTCATCATTCCCTTGCTTTTTCTTCTAGTTTGAGTACATGCATGTACCCAAAAAACATTATTATATATTTTTTTAGTTTTTCTTATTTGGTTGGGTTTTGGTTTGGGGCTTTCGGTTTTTAAAGTAAATCACTTACAGAGGGACTTCTTTTTGTAATATTATGGGACTAAGGGTCATCCACTAGGATTCATAGTATTCTATTATGCGAAGACAAGACACTTTATATAATTCTATTTTTGTTTTATTCTGTTTTCTCTTACAAAGTTGGGGCCAAGAACCGTTTTCTAAATGTCCCCGATGAACGTATGTGAGGACTTTCTGTAATACACATCTGGAACTGGCATTTCTGAATCAAATAGTCAATATTACAACACAAAAATTATTTGCCAAAACCTTTTAATAACAATATATACTTTAATCAGCAATATATAAAAGGTTTCGTATCTTCTCTGACGCACCTATGTTTCAAAACTGAAATGATATAATCAGTCTTATTTTTGGTCTTTACTTTGCATTTTCATGATTCCTATTGAGGCTGAATATCTCTTTAAGTGTTTATTACCTGTATGGATTTCCTTTTGCCCATTTTTTGTTGTTGGGTTGTTTGCCTTATTCTTACTAGATTACAAGTGTTTTTTATATTTCTATATAAATTTATACTCTAGATGTTATACTTTGTCACTTATACGAGTCACAAATATCACCTTCAAGTTTATGGCTTGTTTTTTCACTTTGTGAATGTTTTAATAAATAAAAGTTCTTAATTTTAGTGTCTACTTTTACCCACCTTTTCTTTCAGATTAAGCACTCAGCGTGCCTTGTGTAAAAATCCTTCTTCATACCAACATCGGAAAGAGAGAGGCACCTGGGTGGCTCAGTCACTTGAGCATCCAATTCTTGATTTTCACTCAGATCATGATCCCAGGGTTGTGGGATCAAGCCTTGCATTGGTCCCTACACTCAAGTGCAGAGCCTGTCTGGGATTCTTCCTCTCTCTCTCTCTCTCTGCCTCTCTCCCCCACTACAGCTTATTCACACTCTCTTGCTCTAGAAAAAGAAAAAGACATTCACTAATTTTTCTTCTAAAATTTTTAAAGTTTTGCATTTGATATTTATTTTTTTTATTTTTTCAATGTTTATTTTTATTTTTGAGAGAGAGAAATAACAGAGCATGAGCAGTGGAGGGGAAGAGAGAGAGGGAGACATAGAATCTGAAGCCGGCTCCAGGCTCTGAGCTGTCAGCACAGAATCGTAAGATCATGACCTGAGCCAAAGTTGGACACTCAACCGACTGAGCCACCCAAGCGCCTCTGCATTTGACATGTATAATTTTAGTTTGCTTGGAATGACTTTGTGTATAACAGAAGTCAGGAATCCAGTTTCACTTTTTTCCATGTGGATAACCAATGCATAGTCTCTTCTTTACTACTGACTTGCAATATCACTACTGTTGCGTATCAAAGATACAGATCTAGATATATAAAGTTACATATATAACTCAATGATACAGACTAGTCATATATATAATTTTATATACTACATTTTACTTTAGTTATATATTTGTATAATTAATAAATTTATATAATACATATACAAGAATAGACAATTGATCAATGAAACAAACTAGAAAGCCCCTAAGTTGACATATATTATATATATTACACATAAAACATATATAATATGTTGTTAATATATGCATAATATGTTTTATATAAAGATGCCACATTACATATTATAATAAAAATATGCATAAAGCAAATCTAATATGATATCATATATATGCATAATCTACATGTTATTTTATGTTTTTAATAGTTTATTGTCAAATTGGCTTCCATATAACACCCAGTGCTCTTCCCCACAAGTTCCCCCCACCATGACCATCACCCTCTTCCCTCCCTCCCCCTCCCCCTTCAGTCCATGGTTCGTTTTCAGTATTCAATAGTCTCTCATGGTTTGTGTCCCTCTCTCTCCCCAACTCTCTTTCCCTCTTCCCCTCCCTCTGGTCCTCCATTAGGTTTCTCCTGTTCTCCTGTTAGACCTATGAGTGCAAACATATGGTATCTGTCCTTCTCTGCCTGACTTATGTCACTTAGCATGACTCCCTCAAGGTCCATCCACTTTGCTACAAATGGCCATATTTCATTCTTCCTCATTGCCCTGTAGGACTCCATTGTGTATATATACCACATCTTCTTGATCCACTCATCAGGTGATGGACATTTAGGCTCTTTCGATGATTTGGCTATTGTTGACAGTGCTGCTATGAACACTGGGGTACATGTGCTCCTGTGCATCAGCACTCTTATATCCCTTGGGTAAATCCCCAGCAGTGCTATTGCTGGGTCATTATGTTATTTTATATATATAATATATGTCAATTTAGGAACTCTCTAGTTGGTCAATTTGTCTATTCTTGTATGGATATTATATAGAATTAATAGCTTTATAATTATCTCTGAAAGAGCAAATACCTACTCATTCTTTTTAATCCCATGTATTCTTTTTCTTTAATGTTTATTGATTTTTGGGAAAGAGAGAGTCAGAGCACAAGCAGGAGATGGCAGAGAGAGGGAGGCATAGAATCTAAAGCAGCCTCCAGGCTCTGAGCTGTCAGCACAGAGTCCAAAGTGGGGCTCAAACTCAGGAACAGCAAGATCATGACCTGAGCCAAGGTCAGATGCTTAACTCACTGAGCCACCCAGGCGCCTGCCACATGTGCTCTTGTAGAGTGCCTTGACGATTCTTCATTGTTATCCTTCACCATAAACGTTAGAATCAACTTGTTAAGATTTATGTAAATCCTTATTTGGAAATTGATCATAGTTGCATTGACCCTGTATATCAGTTTAAGGAGAAATAATGTATTTATTATAATAAAACTTCCATCAATGAATATGATGTAGCTCTTCATTTAGTTAGAGCGGCTTGGCTATCTTGCCTTTCACGTAATGTTTATATCTCCATAGGTATAGCTTTCTCCAATATTTATTAGACTGGGACTTAAGGCATCATTTTATTAATTTTATTGAGCTAAAGTATACATACAATAAAACGTACACACGTGAAGCATACAGTTCAACAAGTTTTGACAGGTGTGTGCCTCACGTAACCACCACTGAATGAGATATGGAACATTTGCATCATCTCAGAAAGTTCCCTCATGTCCCTTTGCAGTGCATCTCCCTACCCCATCCCAGACCAGCACTGATCTAATTTCTGTCACTGTAGATTAGTATTGCCACTTCTAGGACTTCGTATGAATAGAAGCATTTGATATGTGTCTGATTTTTTCACTCTGCATGTTTTTTAAAATCTTTTCAAGTTTATTTATTTATTTTGAGGGAAAGCACAATCGGGGGAGGAGCAGAGAGAGAGGGGGAAGGAGAGATTCCCAGGCAGGCTCCACACTGTCAGCGCAGAGCCTGATGCAGGGCTCAAACTCATAAACTGCAACCTCATGACCTGAGCTGAAATCAAGAGTCAGACACTTAACCAACTATGCCCCCCAGTCACCCCTTCAACTCAGCATGTTTTCAAGGTTCATCTGTGTCATTTCATGGATCAGTAGTTTATTCTTTTGCATTGCTGGGTGATATTCTGTTGTATAATTATATCTCAGTTTGTCCACTCACCTGTTTAAAACATTTGGGTTGCTTCCAATTGGGGGCTATTAGAAATAAAGGTCCTATGAAAGTCACATACCAGTCTCTATTTAAACCTATTTTTCATTTCTTTGGAACAAATATCCAAGAGTGCAATTGTTTTGTCATTCGGTAGCATATGTTTACCTTGATAAGAAACTGCCAAACTGTTTTCCAAGGCGACCAGACCATTTTACACTCCATGAAAGCTCTAGACACTCCACACTTGGTATTGTCAGTCTCTTAAATGTTAGCCTTCCATTGGGTGTTGAGTTTTTCCCAGAATAGGTTTCCCTGATGACTAATAATGATGCGCAAGTTCCCATGTGCTTGTTGGCACCTAATACGCCTTTTTTTGTGAAGTGCTGATTGAAGTCTTTTGCCCATTTTAACCAAATTGTTTTGTCTTCTTGTAATTGAAGGATTAGTTCTTTCCAGAAACATTTAATGTGATTATGCATGATTGCATTTGAGTCAACCATCTTGTTCTTTGTTTCTCATTTGTCTCATGTGGGATTTTTGCTCTTGTCGTTTCTCTGTTGTTCCTTTCTGCTTTCTTTGGAGTTCATCGAATACTTTTAAATATTTGATATCATTTATCCTATCAAAATATTTTGGTTTTATCTATTATAATACATGTTTGTTTTTAGTGATTGTTCTAGAGCTAACACTACACACCCTTAGTTATCAAACTCTATTTGGAGTTAATACTGTGCTACTCCCCAGTTCACAACCGACATGTCACCCTTGACAACAGTGCAATCCAGTGACCCGCCGTCCATCACTGTGTCATCTGTGCCCACATCTTTTACTTCTATGGATGTTACAAACAATATCATTATTTTTGCTTTAAGCAGTCAGCTGTCTTCTCTGGCACAACAAGCGTTCTTGGCTCTCTGTAAATTGATGTTTTTCACCAAATGGGAAAGTTCTCCTTCAAATGCTTTTCCACGTCACTCTCACTCTTTTCCTTCTGGAACCCCAAGCATGCACATGCTAGATGATTCTATACAGTCCCACAGGTCTCTGAGGCTCTGTTACTTTTCCTTCAATATTTTCTCTCTATTGTTTGGATTGGAAAATTTCTACTCATCTTTCTTCAAGACACCAACCCTACCTGCTGACATCTTCAGTCTTTGGTTAAGCCCCTTCATTGAATTTTTCATTTCAATTCCATACTTTTTGTCCTAGAATTTTTCATTTTGTTCTCTTCATTACTTCCCATACCACTTTTCTGGCTCAATGATGCATTTAAATGTAGTTTTAAGTATATTTTCCATAATTTTAGGTGACTCACGGCAAAAGGATGTGTCAGAGTTCCTAGTCTGCCATTTTGCAAGAAAACAAGTTCCTGGTTGTATTTTTCAAAGGAAAAAAACAAGCAGGATTCCATGATTCGTCAGATGAGGAAAATAGGTATCAAGGTGTTTTAAGCTGGAGATATTAGAAGGAACTGGTAGAAAGAGGGAAAGCTGACAAATGGGCATCAGTACAGGGGGAAAGACTAAGTGATTTTAAGGTATTTTGAATTCCAAATATCAGTGCAATATTCAAGTGAAGACGCCCTATGGGAAATTGGAAACTTTAGAGATGAATTCATTTATCCTCTTCACATGGCTCAGTGCCTGTTATAAGCCAACACTGGGCCAGAAGCTTCCTGGCACTGAAGCACTCCCTCGGAGAGCCTAGAGTCATCTGATTACCCCTCCTCAATGTCCCCAGCCTTGACAATCAATTAAATAAATACCTGGCATGGCCCTAGCAGCCCCCACCACATTGAATGCCCCCCTGGAGATACCACCCACCCTTCCTAGGACTGAAATAATGGACAGAAAGATCAAACGCATGACAGGAACTGTGACTTTATTTTAAGCATCAATGGCAAGGAAGAAAGGAAGATTCAGGAAAGGAAGGGAAGAGCGAGAGTTCAGGGAAGGGAAAGAGTAAGGGGTGGGGGCTGAGTGATGGTCCCCTCCATGGGTCAGGCAGCCCAGAATCCTCTAACAGAATATATCCCTGTGCCTCTCCTCCCAATATCCTTTCTCAGCCTCAGGGAGGCAGGAGACAAGCAGGAAGAGTCCTACCCAACAAGAAATCAGAAGTGGACAGCAGGGAAGATGGGTCAGGGTGAGCTCAAGGGGCTACACCCCACTACCAGGGCCAGGCTGGGTAGAGAGCCAGCTGGGAACCTCAGGGAGGTTGAGAGCGCTAGAGGCTCAGTGTTTCATCGACCCCTGGAGGCTCACACTTCCTAACCTGCTGCCACAAACTCCCATCCTCCAGGTTCTGATGGCGCAGAAATGGGTGACTGAGAGACCCCCATGTACAACTCCGCCTGAGAGCTGCTCACACCTGCACAGGGACAATGTGATAAGTCAGAACCTTTGGCGGCATGGGGACTAGAACTCCCACCCTACCAGCCAAGGGCACCCAGATGGATGAGATGGTCCTTGCTCATCCACATTTCCAAAGATAAAGGAAGCCTACATGAGCTTCCCTGGGGCCTGTCCCAGCCTTTCCTGGAAGGGAGTCCATCTCGTGGTTTCATCTCAATCCCTTCTTAATCTAGTCTTCTGGAACTGACTTCAGGAAGACCTCCCTGGGGACAACCCAAGCTGGTGAAACCCGTGTTTTAGTCCAAAGAAGTATCTAACATCTTGAACTTGGACATGAGTGCTTGGACAAGGAGAAAATAACAGCTTCCTAACAATGGCAAAGTAAGACTTCCACTCCGATGGGCATGGCATGAGGAATTATTCCATCCGTGACCCGTCAACCAGCTCCCTCTTCGTAACTGTGGGGGCCGGAAATGAAGGAAACCCCTTCTTCTCCCTGGGTCTCTCCATTCTCATAGCTCAAACGTTCTTCCCACTGTCTAATTTGGGTATCTCCCTTCAGGGCCAAAATGACTCACAGATGTTCACAGCACTGCCATTTCACACAGCCTGAGGCAGGGGGAACAAGGTCAGGGTTAGGACTGGGCACTAGTTCCTGACAATGGTCCCAGAAGTAGCGTGGTCCCCAGCTCTGAACCCAGTCACCAAAGGAATCACTCAAGTTTCCCCAGAAGGTCGGAGGAGAAGATCTGGGGTACAGTACCCCCAAAGGCTCAGCATCTCCCGAACCCTGTTCCAGGAAAACATAGGGGGCAATCTCTCCCAGATCCCTCTGGGAAGTGGGACCTGCCAAATGTAGCAGGACACTGAGATCCTTCGGCCTGCCCAGGAGTCCAACTCCGGGCTGCCTCCCCACCCACACTGATGGGCTACATGATCACGTACGATCCAGCCTCCCCAAGTCACCACTCTGTGTTTCATCTCTCCAATAGGAACACATCTTGCTCTCTGTTCTTTCAGTGTGAGGCCTCTTTTTACCCTGCCTTCTAACCGACAGTGGTCTGGAACCAGTTCAGAAAGTCTGTTTTATACATCTCTAGCCAACCCTAAATGAAGTCACATTGGGCCAGGACGGAAGATTTTACACCACTGAAACTGGCAAACAGTGTAAATAGGACTTTTGTTTCCCTCCGAGAGCCAGTCGTTAAATATTTACCAGCAAGCCATTGCCCCTAACTAAATTATACAAGAAGCATATTGGAAATCGGGCAATGGACCTCAGCTAGAACTGTTCTCCTGAAGAGAGGGCAGAGAGGGTTTCTGAGAAGGTTCTAAGATGGGAGCAGAAGAAGAAATGGGGGCTGGAGAAGTAGTGAAGCAAAAAATGGGTCAGGGCTATGCAACTAAGGCTCTGGCCACCAGTGCTGGCGCG
>PJEM01015531.1:18178-29652 GCA_004023845.1 Helogale parvula
GCCCAGCTTGGAGTTCATCACCTCCTGGTACTCCTTGACCAGGCAGGCCATGTCCTGCTTGGCCTTCTGCAGGGCGGCCTCCAGCTCGGCCAGCTTGCAGCGCGCGTCGCTCAGGGCCGCCTCGCCCTGCTGCTCAGCCTGGGTCACTGCCGTCTCCAGCTTGGTGTTCTGGGGCCCAGGAGAGAACAGACTGGGTTATAGTCCTGGGTCTCTCAGTCCATTTCCTAGATGTGTCCAGTCTCTCCCCTCCCCCAGCTGGGAACACCCCCAAAACAATCCTCTCCCCTTCATTAACTAAATCCCCCTGAGGGCCCAGAACCATGGACATTTGTCATGCAAATGAGCTAGAGCATGAATGATGAGACCCATCTGGGGCACACACTGCTTATGTAATAGGCAGGATGGGGTAGGGGACAGATGATCCATACCTGGAACTTGATATTTCAACCTCATTAGTCAGTCTCTGGATCATGCAATCCACTCATTAATCACCATAGCAGGGTCTCCCCACACCCAATCAACATGGCTTTCATTTCCTCATATGGAAGGAAGCAGAAATTCTCCCAAGGCTCAGGATGGGGTGTCCCAGCCATTCAGACACTACAGATGGTTGGGAGGCTGTACAATGCTCAGCCTGTGCAAACATACATAGCAGCGCTGCCCAGCCACTATAACCTGAGGCTGTGTGCCCTTCTGTTACCATCTCAAGGAATCAGAATCCTCGGACAAAAGAGGCTTTGTTCATATACACCTGGCATCCTTCCCACTGCCATGTCTAGGAGGTAGGTGCCCTGTGCGGCTCACCTTGCTGCAGTACTAAGACTCGGCCTCAGCCTGGCTGTATCTAGCAATGTCATCAGAGTTAGCCTAGATCACAGTGCAGCCCATGTCCAGGTCCCAGCTGTTACCCAGTTTGATGATGACTGAGGTGTCTGAGATGTGGCCTTGGATGACTTTCAACTCCCGTGGGGCCAACAGCCATTTACATCACTGATACCATTGAGAGCCAGGTAGAACAGGGCCCACATTCCCCCCTCACACACACACACATACACACACACACACACACACACACACATACACACAGAGCCACCATTTCCAAAGCCCTCATGCCTGCAGACCCCCTCTGTTCAAAGTCTGGCCCGAGACAGAGTGAAGAGAGATGACTAATGTCTTCCCTGCCAGTACTCACATCCCCACATATGGTGTTCTGGAAGATGATCTCCTCCACCAGGCTGCCAGCATCAGCCTTTTGGTCTCCCTTGTGCATGTAGGCACAGTTAACCTTCTGGAAACAGTGCACAGACAGTTCTAGTTGTTGCAGAGATTTTCCAGAGCACTCTACCTCCCCCAGTCCAACGCTGGGAAATTTCCAATCCCATGTCCAGCCATACAGAGCTGGTCACGGGGATAGATCCAGAAGTCAGGGGTTGGGAAACTAAATTCTTCCTTCCACTCTAACAAAACGTAGTGTGTGACTTTGGGGAGTTCTTTTATCCCACTGAGCCTTGCTGTAAAGAAGATCCAGAGAATCTCTGCCCTGTGGGTCTCCTAGGGTAGAAGGAGAGAAATGCCCTTCCATGCATGGAAATAAAATATGAACTTATAACTGACAGAGGGAATACTGGATGCTCCTGAGGGCTGCTGCAAGCAGCCCACTCACCTGGTTGGTTCTGACAAGCTCATTCTCCACAGTGGTCCTCAAAGTGACTTCCTCTTCATACTTCACCAGAGAAAGGGGTTTGGAACAAGAGAAATAATCAGAGATTTGGCTAGTAGTGGAAGAGAGCAGAGAGCACACCAACATGGACCTATTACCTCCCCCCACCCAGGAAGTCTGAAATATCCCTCTGACCCCCATCTCTCATAGTATATTTCTCTAACTAAAATAACCATTACTCATTTTCAAGATCTTGGCTTTGTTATTACTCTCATATAATAAACTGCCTGAGCTTCGATCCAGAAAGGCGGGTGGAATTAGCAACATGCACCAATGAGTGTGAACGCTGGAGCAGAGGTGATGTCATTTCTCTGCACCCCTAGTGCCTAGGATAATTTTGGAATTGGGTTAAGTGCTCAGAACAGGTCTACAAGATGGGTGGATGAGTAGGAGTATGGCCCTTATTCTAAGCTCATAATGCAATGGGGAAAGGCTCTTAGCTGATATCTCAGTTTCTCGTCCCTTCCTGGCTCTGCTTGTCACCGCCTCTAAGGCTGATAAAAGCACAAAGTGGGTTCATGAAGGAAGAAGTTTCCAAGGCCAGTATGTCAGTGGCTCCTGGTTGTCATATCATATAACCCCTTCTGAGAGAAGCAGACCTTCCCCACCCATTCGCTTCTTGTATCCCTAGCACCTCCTGCATGTGGTTAGGGCAGGGGACAGCTGTGATGCAGTAGGGTCACAAGCCAAGGTACAGGTGAAGGTGAAGCCAGAACTGTATCTTGGAGTGATTATGCAGGACTGGGTTTGAGGACTCCATTAGGGGAGCTAAAGCAAGACGATCCACAGGTTATGGTGAACTAGGCTAGAAGAGATAAGGCCAGAGGAAGAGGAGAAGGATTCTGACCCCTCTGCTGCCCCCTCCCTTTTAAAAACCTGCATACCCGGGTCTGCCTGCCCCACCATGTGGAGTGGCCATTTTGTCACCTTCATGGACTTGGGGTAACATAGTCAAGGCAGAGCTTTGGAAAATCCTACACTCAGTCAACTCTGAAGTCTTGGCAGCATTTCTTCTACACTTGAGGGCCTGAGTGCCCCCAAAGAGTCAAGGTCTGCCAAGGCCAGTGGACTCTGCACTTTGTGTGACAACTCAGGAGGGAAAAGGCAGCTGGGTTCGGATGGTTTCTTTCAGGGAACCCTGGCAGCTTTGAGAGAAAGAATGTTCCAGGGCATCCACAGGCAAGGCCTCAGAGGACAAGTTTTCAAGGCAACCCATTATACTTGACCCTTGGCATGGCCAGAGAAGACTGCATCTACACCACCAAGACATGGCAAAGTCAACCCCATGACCCAAAGAGTATTTGTTCAGCCACTTCATGCTGCAGGACCAATGAACTTGGTGCATGTGGTGTGAGGGTTCCAAATACCCGGATTCCTAAAACCCACAGCTTCCCATTCACCTCCATGCCTTCTCGTGTGCCTTCAAGATTTCTCACCCCCACCCAACATTGAGTCTCTCCCTCAACAAAATCGTAAGTTCAGGGCCACACTCCCCAGACAGTCTCTTTCAAAGGGCTCCCTTTGGGGACACTTTCAGGAGCGTCAGCCCCATCCACCCACCAAAACCCAGAAAGAGGTCCAAGCAAGCATTGCATAAGGCCCCCTCTAAGTCTAATTCAAGTCCTTTGTGCTTCAGGGGTGCCTTGGTGGCTCAGTTGGTTAAGTGTCTGACTCTTGATTTCGGCTCAGGTCATGATCCCAGGGTCATGGGATCGAACCCCACGTTGGGCTCTGTGTTGAGCATGGAGTCTGCTTAAAATTCTCTCTATCTCTCCCTCTGCCCCTCCACTTGCTTGCTCTCTCTCTCTCTCTCTCTCTCTCTCTCAAAATAAGCACCTGGGTGGCTCAGTCCATTAAGGTCCAACTTTAGGTCAGGTTATGATCTCCTGGTTCGTGGGATCGAGCCCCACATCAGGCTCTGTGCTGACAGCTCAGAACCTGGAGTCTGCTTCAGATTCTGTATCTCCCTCTCTCTCTCTCTGCCCTTCTCCTGCTCATGCTCTGTCTCTCTCTAAAATAAAAAAAACATTTTTAAAATTTTTAAATAAATAAATAAAATAAACCCTCCATGTTTCAGGGTAACTCTGTTTCTTCTTGTGAGGGAGACACCAAGAAAAGACTTGCCCAATAGTACTATTCCCTGGAGAAACTTGGAGTAGAAATACATTTACTGAAGCCATCAGTAACATCACCGGCAACCCTAGCTAAAGCTGGGAGTGGAACCACAAGACACTGGAGTTGAACTCCACCCTCCACAGAAAACAGCACCAAGGTTGAGTTGAAGCCCTGCAAAGTCAAGGCTAGACCAAAGGGACTCAGCCCACACGAGTGTTGAGAAAGACAGCACAGGGGGCAGAGGGGCATTCTCTAAAAATGGGCTGCCAGACAGCCCAACACCAGCCAGAGCTGCCCATGAAGACCTCTGGGGTTCCAGGATTTAATTACCCTTTGCATAATAACAACTTATATTTAAAAGCAAAGGAAGCTAAGGATGATTTGCATGTTTTTCTTTAATGCTGCCTGCTGAGTTCACACTCTAGTTTCCTCTGCCCATAATTGGACGTATAATTAACTTCCATTATAATGGATTATAGCTTTCTAGAATTGGTGGCCATGACCAAGCCTTAGGTGAGGGGAAGGCTTTGGATTGGGCCTATTTTTCTAAAAGCCCAAAGCTTAGAAGTGTGGGCTCCAGTCCAGGGAAGAACTCAACCCTCACTGAGTCCCCAGAGACTCAGACCTTGCAAGGGGCCAGCATGGGGGAGAGCTGGGAGCCTCCTTTCAGATCCTGAATCCCCTCCTCAATAGAGCTTTCTGCGCTTGACCTTAAACAAGTCACTGGACCACTCTGAGCTCACCTTCCCAATCAGGAAAATGGGCACGATAATACTGACCTCAGAAGGATGCCCTGGGGTAAAGACAAGATAATGCATTACTTTTTTAAATTTTTTTATTATTATTGAGACAGAGAGAAACAGAGCATTAGTAGGGGAGGGGCAGAGAAAGAGGGAGACACAGAATCTGAAGCAGACTCCAGGCTCTGAGGTGTCAGCACAGAGCCTGTCGTGGGGCTCGAACCCAAGAACCATGAGATCATGACCTGAGTTGAAGTCGGAAGCTTAACGGACTGAGCCCCCCTGGTGCCCCATGATAGGATAATGCATTACAAAGCCCTCACACAATGGAGGCACTTCATTAATGCAATACTTGTCCCCCCAGCCAGAGTGGAGAGGGGTACAGGAAGCAATTTGGGGGACTAAGGGGGAGGGGCCCCACACTTAGGAGGAAAGGAGCTATGAGCTGAGTCTGAGCAACAGAGAAGGGAAAGTTTTTGCCCAAAGGGAAATAGGATGAATATGGCAAGTAACAGAGGTAGAATAAATAGAACAAACACATAAACAAATATTTATGGAGCTCTTATTAAGTGTTGGTAGGGCTCTAAATGCTTTCCTTCCTGTACCTCATTAGGTCCTCCCAACAGCTTGCAGATGGGTGCTATTTACCACTCCTAACTTGCACACGAGGAAATTGAGGCTCGGAATGGTTATTCACTTGTCCAAAGTCATGACAAGAATGTGCAAGACCGACTTCAGAGACCCCCTCCCCTTCGACACACACACACACTCGCTCCTCACTCCGTGTGCACG
Source organism: Helogale parvula (assembly GCA_004023845.1). Lineage (NCBI taxonomy): Eukaryota > Metazoa > Chordata > Mammalia > Carnivora > Herpestidae > Helogale > Helogale parvula. Next base: position 23,546 of record PJEM01015531.1, read on the forward strand.
GAGACCAAGGCTGCCAGGCTCGCAGGCTGGTGGCGCCCGGTTGGGACACAAGGGGAGCCGGGTGTGCCCAGCTGGCCAGCCCCAAGACAGAGCCGCCAACGATCCAGCGCCGCCAAGGGGCGCAGAGGGGGGCACCCCGAGTCCGAGGCGCACCGCCCGCAAAGGTGACCAGGCGTGTCCCGGCCCCATAAAGCGCGGGCGGGGGGGGTGAAGCCGTTTTATGGAGGCGGCTGGCGGACCGGCCCGCTTTGATTCCCGCCTCGACGAGGCGCGAGGGCCGACCTCCAAGCTCGTAAACGCTTGGCCGCGCGCTCCCGCCGGGCCAGTGGGCCGCGATATAAGGCGCAGCGCGGGCCTCGGGCTGCAACCACCCGCCGCCGCCGCCGCCGCACGATGTCTTGCCTGTCCTCCAGCCTCCGCGCCCCCTGCGGGGTCCGCGCCTTCAGCTGCATGTCGGCCTGCGGGCCCCGGCCAGGCCGCTGCTGCATCACCGCCGCCCCCTACCGCGGCGTCTCCTGCTACCGCGGCCTCACCGGCTTTGGGAGCCAGAGTGTCTGTGGCGGCTTCCGCGCAGGCTCCTGCGGCCGCAGCTTTGGCTACCGCTCCGGCGGCGTGTGCGGGCCCAGCCCGCCCTGCATCACCACCGTGTCGGTCAACGAGAGCCTCCTCACGCCCCTCAACCTGGAGATCGACCCCAATGCGCAGTGCGTGAAGCAGGAGGAGAAGGAGCAGATCAAGTGCCTCAACAGCAGGTTCGCTGCCTTCATCGACAAGGTGGGTGTTATGATCACACCCTTCCTGAACCCCGTCCAGGCTCAAACTCAGGCTAGGTGCGGAAGATGAAGCCAGAAGCAGGAGGGATGTGTCCCAGGTGAACTCCCAATCTGATAGAGGCGATGAGCAAACATCCCTGGCACAGACAGACATGGAGAAATGAGTATAGGGCAGCAGCTCCTGATTTGATAACACTATTATTATATACAATCCTTGACCAGACAGGCAGGGTCTCCACAAACAAGGGGGGTGTCCTTGATCACACCTTCCTGAGCCTGGAAGTCCTGGCAGAACCTTGGTAGTGCATTCAAGCACTGACGCTGAAACATCTGATGAGAGAATTCATCATCTCTTCTCGTATTTGTTTCAGACCTTAAGATTAAATCTCATTAGGTGCTAATACATCTTCAGGATCCCTCGAATACTTGCTGTTCTCTTACTTTTAATAAAGAGAGCAAGTCTCAGGTTCAGAGTCATCTCAGACAACAGTTTCAGCTAGAATTTAATGTTTTATGATTTGCTTATGCCTACTGATATTGGTTTTACAACTATGGGAGTGATATAAAGTTACCCGTAAGCCCCATTTAAGTGTAAACGCTAAGCAAATCCACTTAAAGATCAATCGTGAGTAAAATCATACGAGGGGATGGCAAATCCTAAGTCAGCCTGTGAAGGCTTCGTATTTGAGAATCACTGCCACCAGTCCAGCCCTGTGAGTGTACACAGAAGACAAGGGACACGGGGATATAAGGCAGGGGGCTGTCCAAGGCCCACAGGGAGTGGGTGACAGCGCAGGACTCCAAGCCCAGGCTCCCTCTAGCTCTCCAGGTGCCTGGGACAAGAGGGTCCAACCCATGGGGGCTGCTCCCCTTCCAATGGGAGCTGGTACATCTCAGCAGGCACTGCCAATGTCCACACCCGGGAAAGACAGCCGGGCAGTGCAGCACGAAACTGTGCTGGCCCAGTGACAGGCAACCTGGGCTCCGCATCGTTTTTCCCTCGATCGGCCAGGTGCCACTGGGCAGTGGTTCCCCGTCTTGGCCCCAGAGTTTTCCACACAGAGCTCTGTGGGGGTGCAGTGCGTGACTTCGAAAGGAAAGATGGGGGCCAAGGCAGCCACGAGACCCCCTGGCACAGCTGGCGCCTGTCAGCTAAGACCACCTGAAGTGAGCCCATATACTATCAGCAGTCCCTGTTCCCCTTTTCTGGAAGTTCCAAGCAGAGAACTTCCCAGCTGCACTTGTTAAGTTGGGTGGAAGGACACTGGGGCTGAAAAGCTCCAGCGCAGATGTATGAGCCATGGGAGCAGTGGCAGCCCGGGGGCCTAGCCTTGTTTGCCAACATCCTCTCTGGCCGCATAGCATGTTGTTGCCATTGCACGTCTTCAGTGCGAATGACCTCCAGTAAAGGCTTGCATGCTTCCCTTCCCCCAGCAGTCTTCGCCCTCCCCATTTTCCGGAACTTTCCCCCATTCGCATCATCTGCCTGGCCTCCAGAGACCAGTGAGCATTCAACACAGGAGTTCGGGCCACCTAAGACCACACCTCCCCCTTCCTCAGGCCCCAGCCATCCTGCTTGCCCAGAGCCTACCCTCTCTAACCCCCCCCACACCCTCCCAGTTAGGTAGCCCTTCCCACCTTGACTGTCCTTTCAGACACTGCTCAGCAACCTCAGCTGCGTGCTCAGGACAGAAATCAATGAACCCTGCCCTGCCCTGAGGGGACCTCCTAGTGAAAGGCTTTCATCCTACTGCTCTACATCCCTTTCCTCCAGAAAGCCTTCCTTGATTGGCACTACTAGCCCCCAGCCCAACAGTAACTCAGTGCAACCGCAATGCCGTCAATTTCTCACTCTCCCCATCCAAGCCTGCTTGAACAGACCCTCACTCAGGCTTCAACAAGCAGTTGTGAAACAAGAATTCTCCCGGTGCCTCCTCAGGCCAGGAGAGCCCGTCAGAGGCCATGCTGTCCGTCCCTTAACTTCTGCACACCTCGCTGCTAGTTCTGTCTTGACTCTACCTGCTCTCCAAGGAGCACTGGGGATAACTGGCTTCCCCCACTCACTTTCCCACCACTTCCTCACCAGGTGCGCTTCCTGGAGCAGCAAAACAAGCTTCTGGAGACCAAGTGGCAGTTCTACCAGAACCGCAAGTGCTGCGAGAGCAACCTGGAGCCCCTGTTCGAGGGCTACATCGAGACGCTGAGGCGGGAGGCCGAGTGCGTGGAGGCCGACAGCGGGAGGCTGGCCTCGGAGCTCAACCACGTTCAGGAGGTGCTGGAGGGCTACAAGAAGAAGTGAGTACTAGAAGGCGCCGGCTCGGGAAAGGTTCTTGAAGGGAGCTCCCAGCGCAGGGAGCAGCGTCTGGGTCTGTGGCTGGGACTCTGCCTGAGGATGAGGAAGAATGTGCACTCTCTGCCCTTCCTGGGGGCAAATGGGGTCTGTGGGAGGATAGTCTCAAGAAACAAAATGGGATGAAGTCAGAGCAGAATAGACTTGGGTTAGACCACCAGAGGAACTTGCCCAGAGGAAGAAGACAGTGACAGGGAGCCTGTGAGGAAGACTTTTCTTTTCTAGGTTGGGGGTTTAAACACTGGAGAGACTGGGAGCTGCTCCCGCTACCTCATCAGCTTGTATTATTTCATTAATTCATCTGACGTTTATTGACCTCTACTCTGTGTTGCAGGTGCTGTGTTTGGCCCCGAGGTGGGATGGGGGAGGGAAGAGGGGGACACCAGAACTAGTGTGGGGTTCCTGCCCCCCCCCAGGAATTAAAACCCAGAAACAGAGAGAAAGCCTACAAAAATGTGCACGCACGTGCACACACACACACACACACACATCAGGAATGAGAGTTCCTGAAACAGGAAGAGCACTGGGTGACAGGGTGGACTGAGTACCCCAAAGGTGTGGGAGGGACAGATCCCTTCTAGTCCAACACTCTGATTCTATGACTGCCACCAAAAGATCCAGTTCCTGGAATGTGTTTGTCTGGGTCTTCATTCTCTTGGTTTTCTCTTCAAATCCCAACCTAGTAAAGTTCCAGCCACTGAACCTTGTGCCCTTTGCTTCCAGGTATGAAGAGGAGGTGGCCCTTAGGGCAACTGCTGAGAATGAATTTGTGGCCCTGAAGAAGGTAAGTGACCCCAGAATATTTGTCCCATAACTCAGAAAGCAGGGCAGAGGCAGGAGGGAGCGCTCAGGAATTCAGAGAGGCAACCCCTCCACTATTTCCTCCCCCCCGCACCCCGAGCTCCCCAGCACTCCCCGGGTGGCCCCAGATATTGGAGTACACTCCTGCGTTAAGCAGGGCACCTACTCCTCCATCAGAGGTAACTCCCATCTGGCCATTGGCTTCCCACATCTTTCTGCCCTGTGCCTGCCAGAGAGCAGACATTCCTAAATATTGTGGATGAAAGAGCACACAAATGCTAGGGGATGGCCACATCCGCAGGCCACCAACAGCTGTGAACTGTTGGCATGAACAGAGCTGTTGCTCCTCACCTCTTAGACTTGATTCGCCACAAATGTCATCATGTAGACTCCCAGGAGGTCTTCCAACCACCTCCACAGGAAGAATGCAGGGACTGCTGTGAGGAAAGTGAGGCATAGAGGTCAAGGGTCTTGCCCTGAGTTGCCCTGGCTTGGACGGGGCAGAACAGATCCCTGAGATGTCTTCTTCTGACCACAAATCTTGATTTCTTTCCATGAGCTGTCAGGGCAGGAAGGGCTGGGTGTCATTAGAACTGGCCCATTTGACAGCCCAGCCTGTTTCAGTGATAATGCAAGGTGCGGATTCTAGAGTTTTCTTTCCGGTAGGTAGCAGAGGAAGTGCTGAAATTTCATCATCCCCCTCCCTTACCCAAACCTGCTTCTGAGCCCTCTTACTAGAGAAAGGACTTCATCGATGCCATGATACAAGGCACTAGGATGAGCAGCTAAGCTGGGGTGACCTCCTGGGGGGGAAAGCTCTGTCTTGCTTTTCCAACGAGACTCCTGTGCCACTCTCTCCCCTTTAGGATGTGGACTGCGCCTACCTCCGCAAGTCAGACCTGGAGGCCAACGCGGAGGCCCTGACTGAGGAGATCAACTTCCTGCGGCGCCTGTATGAGGAGGTGAGGGGCCGTGGTACAGATGGAAAAGGAGCAGCTGGCCTGGAAGAGGGGGCTTTGGCCTGGGACTGGCCAGGGATTCCTAGGGAGCGGCAGCAGGCAGTGGCGGGGGGGGGGGGGTTGGCTAGGGATTTGGGTTGGGAGAGGGGCGCTGCAGTCCATAAGGGTATAGATCAGGGAAAGGCTGGGAAGATTGGGTCCACGCTGTGTTGGGTGAGGCTGGGGTGTAAACAAGATCCTTCACCATCTGCAGGAGATCCGTGTCCTCCACGCCCACATCTCAGACACCTCAGTCATTGTCAAGATGGACAACAGCCGGGACCTGAACATGGACTGCATTGTGGCCGAGATCAAGGCTCAGTACGACGACATCGCCAGCCGCAGCCGGGCTGAGGCCGAGTCCTGGTACCGCAGCAAGGTAAGGGGCACAGCACACCTGCCTCCTAGACATGGAAGTGGGCAGGTTGTCAGGTATATATTAACAAGGCCTCTTTTGTCTGCGGATTCTAAACCCTTAGAATGGTAACAGAAGAGCACACAGCTCTCAGGTTATAGTGTCTGGGTAGGACTGCCATGTATGGTTGCACAGGCTAAGAACTATACAACCATGTGGTGTGTGAATGGGAGGAAACTCCATCCTGAGCCTCAGGAGCATCTCTGCTTCCCCCCAGTGCGAGGAGATGAAGGCCACGGTGATCCGGCACGGGGAGACCCTGCGCCGCACCAAGGAGGAGATGAACGAGCTGAACCGCATGATCCAGAGGCTGACCGCCGAGGTCGAGAATGCCAAGTGCCAGGTATGGGTCGCCTGGGGCCTCCCCAGGGCCACACAGGCAGAGTGCCCCAGATGGGTCTCACCATTCATGCTCCAGCTTATTTGCATGAGAGATGTCCCTGGTTGTGGTCCCTCTGGGGGACTCAGTTAATGAAGGGGAGAGGCTTGTTCTTGGGATGTTCCCAGCTGGGGGAGGGGAGAGACTGGACACCCCCAGGAAATGAACTGAGAGACCCAGGACTATAACCCACTCTCCTGGGCCCCAGAACACCAAGCTGGAGACGGCAGTGACCCAGGCTGAGCAGCAGGGCGAGGCGGCCCTGAGCGACGCGCGCTGCAAGCTGGCCGAGCTGGAGGCCGCCCTGCAGAAGGCCAAGCAGGACATGGCCTGCCTGGTCAAGGAGTACCAGGAGGTGATGAACTCCAAGCTGGGCCTGGACATCGAGATC
>PJEM01015532.1:0-29549 GCA_004023845.1 Helogale parvula
TCCATGGTTCGTCTTCAGTATTCAGTAGTCTCCCTTGATCTGTGTCCCTCACTCTTCCCCACTCTCTTTCCCCCTTCCTCTCCCCATGGTCCCCTGCCAGGTCTCTCCTGTTAGACCTATGAATGCAAACATATGGTATCTATCCTTCTCTGTCTGACTTATTTCGCTTAGCATGACACCCTCAGGGTCCATCCACTTTGCTACAAATGGCCATATTTCATTCTTCCTCATTGCCATATAGTACTCCATTGTATATATATACCACATCTTCTTGATCCATTCATCAGGTGATGGACATTTAGGCTCTTTCCATGATTTGACTATTGTAGAAACTGCCACTATGAACATTGGGGTACATGTGCTCCTATGCATCAGCACTTCTTTATCTCTTGGGTAAATCCCTAGCAGTGCTATTGGTGGGTCATATGGGAGTTCTATCGATAGTTTTTTAAGTGTCTGACTCTTGGCTCAGGTCATGATCTGTTTGTGGGTTTGAGCCCTGTTTGAGTTTGTCCTTGATACCAGAGAACCTGCTTGGGGATTCTCTCTCTCCACCTCCCCTGCTCACTCTCTCTCTCTCAAAACAAACACATAAACTTAAAAAAAAAAAGAGTCAGTATCTAAAATGTTTACTAAAAATCCTCATGTGTTCAAAAATAAAGAATTGTACTACAAATAGCACATTAGTAAAATAAGAAATCACAAGGGAAATTAGAGAATATTTTGACAGAATGGTCATAAAAATAGTTCATATTTAAACATGTGGGATGCAACTAAAACAGTAATTAGATGAAATTTTTGAAGCACATTGCAAATGTCAAAAGTGTATTAGAAATTATTGTAGAATTATTTTGAGGAATCCACCCTAAAGAAACAAATAGTCAAAGATTCAGGTAATAAAATTGTAATAATAGTTCTCCAAGGTAGAGGAATATTTAAAATATTATACTGAATCCATTGTTTTCCATACTATTCAGTAACCAAAAATGTTATTTTTTTCTCAGATCAGAGTATATGCATGATATAAAATTAATCGAAAGAACAGACTGCAGAATTGTGTATGACAGTATAATCTCACTATCTTGTGTGTGTCACCAAATGTTAATCAGATTTTCTCTCAAATGGGGACCTCCTCCATCTTAACTTTCCAGGAGTACAGAGGCTGTCTTATGGACCATGGCGGGCTTTCCTTTGGGGTATCCTCTATCATTCCTGGGTCTTCCCTGGGACACCAGAATTGAGAACTGAGTAAACACATAACGCAGGGTTACCTTTTGCACTGCAAAACCACTGCTTTGGAGTTTCCCAAGTGAGCAGTCAGCTTCCAGGATATGGCAGCCTGAGTACTAAAATCAAAGCAACACACTGGGCTTTACTGGTCTGTGGCCCTAGAAACTATCGGTTCCCTAGACCACCTTTTACTGAACACTGACCGACACTGATTTGGTCACTGGGAAACAAAAAGACTGCCTCGTGGAGCTTACACTTATTGGGAAAGACAGAGAATCAACAATATGCATAAAGTAGGTAGATTATACAAATGTTATAGGAGATGAGAGATGGGGGGGAAATCAGTGTAGGAGGGACGGGATGAGCCAGTGGGAGAAAGAGGAGGTGAAATAGAAACCATTCAAATGGGACCATCAGAACAGAACTGCATTAGAAGATGATTAGAACCACTTGACTTTTCAGAGTCCTGAACATGTTAAATGCCTGCTTGATTTAAAGTGCCCTCCCTGATTCTTCTAGAAGGATACAAGAGATTATCCAAGTCATATTCCCCAAGAACTTGAAATCCCAGATTTGTCTACACTGTTATCTCTGGATTTTAGTACAGCTGTCAGTGCCTGGCAAATAAACTCCCTTCATGGTTTCTGTTCTTTGCACGTCATTTGAAACGTGAGTTAGGTCACCCAGAAATATTTCACGTTAGTCAAACAAACCACCTTCTTTATTTGCCATCTTCTGACAACTTTGTGTTGACATTTGTAAAAGATTCATGCAAACTGCAATTTCCTCCAGCCCATAGTACTTACCAGAAGCCCATGAGTATTCCATGCATTGACAAGTCTTCACAAAATAAAGTTTCTGGATCTGGAAATAAATTGAGGTGAATGGAAAATTACTTCTTATCAGAAAATCTAGCGCACATTTTACTCCATCAGGGAAATTGTTCTAAAACTTAACAAAAACAAAATGCTATCAGCTTTTAGCATCTCTAATACGTTCCTTTATTGCAGACAGCTTTTTGAATCACATTAAAGCCACAGGATTGGAGTTGCCATGAGTTGCATTTTATCAGCAAAAATAAGGGTGCTTTTTTTGCCATACAAATTAGAGCGATTATTTCAACTCAAGCTGTGATAGTTCTGGGGAGAATGATTGCACATATATTATTCAAAAAAAAAAAAGGAGGAAAAATAAAGGAAAGGAAAAAAAGAAAAAAAATCGCAGTAGGATTCTGCAATGCAGGGCTTAGTTTTGTTTCTGTGTGTGCTTTTTTTTTTTTAACCCAGCTACTTAGTAGCAATTTATTGCCCTATTACTTCCACACTTTGCTGAATTCAGAAAGTCTATACTTGTCATGTTTACAACTAAAGATACTCATAATCCTTTTTCTGTACTGAAACTTTAAAAATGCCACAATCCAAGCTAGACGTCATTTAAAAGCTGCTGATTACAAATTTAGAAGATGAAATGATAAAGAAAGAAACTGTTTTTAAAATTTCCACACAGTCTGGCATCACATATTTAATAAATTATTCAGTTGGTGCTTGTCAAAAGTGTATAGCTTTGAGCCGCCTGGGTGGCTCAATTAGTTGAGTGTCCAACTTCAGCTCAGGTCATGATCTTGGGGTTCATGAGTTCGAGCCCCGCATTTTGCAGAGCCTGCTTTGGATTCTCTATCCCTCACCCTTACCCCTCCCCCTACTCGTGCTCTCTTTCCCAAAAATAAACATTTAAAGAAAAGTGCATAGATTTGTGTTCTGTACCAAGCAGTGTCCAAAAGAAATAGATTCAGAGCTCCTGGTAAAATGCCTTTCCTTACCAACTCCCCTTGAATATTTTTCAACACAAGACCAGATGAAAGGGAAATTCAGGAACACCTGAAACCTGCATAGAAATATTTGAGTGCAGAACAGAATACATAAAATAAAAAGTAAAGTACATTTCAATATTTTATTTATTTATTTATTTATTTTACATTTATTTATTTTTGAGAGACAGAGCACAAATGAGGGAGAAAAGACACACACACACACACACACACACACACACACACACACACACACAATCCAAAGCAGGCTCCAGGCTCTGGGCTGTCAGCTCAGACTCATAAACTTTGAGATCCCGATCTGAGCTGAAGTCAGAAGCCCAACCAACTAAGCCACCCAGGTGTCCCACATTTCAATATTTTATACATCTCATAATTAGAAACAACTTTGCTTTCAAATTTTTGAAATTTGCCTTCTTTATGTTAAATTTAAACATTTGAATTCATCTTAAAATGAAAATTATAACCACTTTATACTTTTGCTTCAGATCCCGTCACAAAATTGAGGCTGGATCAAACCCAGAAAATGAAAGAATTAGTGCAAAGCTTTTGGTGAGTTCATTAGGGGCTGCTGGCTGGCTCAGTGAATCAAAAAGCTACATCAAGAAAAACAAGATGGCAGCCTCCAAGGGGAAAGGTTCTACTCCTCTCTTTCTAGTTTCAATCAGCAGCGAAAGCGTGGAGATTTGACAGTTAACTGGGTCAAAGCTGCAAGAGAATTCTTAATTCTTCTCAAAACAATATTTTTGGGTCCCTGCTGGAGGTTTATTTAAGAAGTAAACTCACAGTTTTACGTATCAAGCAGAAAAAATAGGAAGAACACATTCTGTTTGCTGGCGAAATGAATAGAATTTGTATATAAAAGTCATTTAGAAATAATTAATTTAGGCAGATTATCCATTCATTGTTTGATATGTTTGGATAGATTCTTGTTGCCAATTGACATAACTTAGTGGAAGGTCCGTTGTGTATTAACGGCACCATCAGTAGTGATTAGAAAAGAAACATGCAACCAATCAGCATCCCTTGGAAATAATTTCTACAAGGAATTAGTATAAAAGTTGCATGAATAAATTTCCCCAAGTGTGATTCTATTGAAATCCGGAGTCATTTTTCCAGGGCTCATGGTTTTTCATTCGCAGTTTTAAAAGCCGCACTGCATATTGCTGCCTTGTGGACGAATTCCTTGAGCCTGGTAGAACTATAAATCAAGTCTAACAAGCATTAATAATAAAAGAAAAAAATTCTTTCAAACTCCTATGAGATTTTCTCACATTTGAGAAGTATGTCAGAGGTATAAATGCTAGACATTTTACTTCTCCTTCTCACATTCCAATTTGCTTCCTTTGATTTGGGTTCATTGATGCTTTTTCAGGAAATAAAAAGGAGACACCCTCAAAAAGAGCAGTAAGAATTAGTGACATTCTAAAGAAGCAGCAAGATATAGCAAAATTATTAAAGATATATCTTGTTGATATCCTTTATATGCTAAACCAAACTTAGATTAAAAAAAAAAAGTCAGATATTTGAATTCAGACCTTTCTATTTAAGTATCAGGAGGTATCTCAACTCAAAGGCAAAGTAGCATCTAGGTTATTTCACCTGTTGTATGACTATTAGAAGGTGCCCTTCAATCAGCTGCCATAAATTATATCTTGAGGATCAGAAGAAAATTGCAATATGCATATACATAAATCATTAAAAATACAGTCTGTCTTTTCAAGCTATGTATGAAATGGAATGAGATAAGCTAGGTGACCGTATTTCAAGAAAAGAAGGAAACCCAGGGTAATTTCCATGGGATGAAGGACAGTGACATATTATTATGACACACATTTCCCCAAACCACCATCACTGCCTAGAACAGAGAAAGACAGCAATTATTATTATTAGATTAAGTAGCAGAAATAACAATAACTGAATGTGTGGTAGAGAAAAGGTAGATTGAGTGTAAGGAACTATATTTAAATTTAAGACAAGTTAAATAATGCAACAGTTGGTGAGGTAAATTCGCTTTCATTGCTGTCAAAATTGGCTTCGGCTCTGGTAAGACATTCTTTCAGAAAGCATTTTTTAATATGTTGTTTACTAATTTGATGATTTTTTTGTACCAAACAGTTTCTGAGGGCTCCTCATGTTATAACAAAAGATATAATCTAATTAAATATGATTTGATTTTAAAATGAGCTAATCTCAAGATGTTTTTTTTAACTTAGTTTCAAATGTTTAACCATAGCTCTAAAAACCGAGAGTAATGAGGAAAAAATAACTATTTAAAATAATACTTTTGGGGATGCCTGGGTGGCTCAGTCAGTTAAGCGTCCGACTTCGGGTCAGGTCATGATCTCACGATTCGTGGGTTTGAGCCCCGTGTCTGGCTCTGTGCTGACAGCTAGCTCAGAGCCTGGAGCCTGTCTTCAGGTTCTGTGTCTCCCTCTCTCCCTCTCTCTGACCCTCCCCTGCTCACACTGTCTCTCTCTCTGTCTCAAAAATAAAAACATTAAAACGTTTTTAAATAAAAAATAAATAAAATAATACTTTTGGCTCTTATCCATAGAGAACAAACTGATGGTTACCAGAAGGGAGGTTGGGGGGGGGGGGGAGGAAGGACGAAAGAGGAGATGAGGGTTAAGGAGTGCACTTGTCATGATGAGCACTGGGTGTCATATGAAAGTGTTTAATCACTGTATTGTACACCTGAGACTAATATTCACTGTATGTTAACTAGCTGGCATCTAAATGAAAACTTTTAAACAATAAAATAACACTTTTGATATAGAGAAAACATGGTACATATGTAAGATATTATGGTAGATGGTAGAAAAGTCCATTTCTATTAACCCAAGGCTAATTATGTAAGGACAACATTGCCTACATAGAGTGAATTAAGAGATGTGCTCATTTCAGTTTATTCCTGAAAAGCAAGATTTCTTTTGTGTAAAAGAGTCATTAGTGGAGGGGAAAAAACTATATCTATTCATTAGGTAAACACAGAGAGGAAAATAATTACTACCAAAGCAAGGAGTGACTTAAGCGTGTTTTAAACCTGTATAAGCTGGGTCATTCCCCACACAGCTTTCAAAGATGTTTTGCCTCAATTTCAATTTTCTTCTATCATTTCAATTTATAATTATAAAGACAGAGCATTGCTTAGTGGTTAGCATAATAGGATATCATGATGCAATAATTAACAGAGAAATTTGAAGCCTTCAGATGAAAAGGAATCTAAGGCAAATCTCTTAGTAGTATGTCTCATACTTATATTGGGCTCACACCAGCTTTAAGTTTCAGGGACACAAAATGAGGATATATGACTTCCATCTATTGAATGCTTCTAGGTACCAGGTACTTGCCTAATTGTTGGAAATAAAAGACTAAGATAAACACTGTGTCTATTTTTATCAAAAGGATGAGGAGAGCAATAAAATCAAATACTTTATGGATGACAATTAGAATTAGTGCCTCCAAAGAGAAGTATGGGGTGCAAAAAGAGAATGTACCTAAAACATCTGATGTTGGAACCATAATGGCATGCTTTCATCAGAAAGCTGAAAGGTAGAGAAGAAAAATAGGAAAACTAACTGCATGTGCTAAGGCCCTGACTTCAGGGTTCTTAGCACATGAGAAGAAAACAAAGAAGGTCAATGTGGTTGGTACATAAAAGTCCACAAAGAAAGATGAGGTTGAAAAACCAGGCATGACTTGGATCATGCAAGCTTTAAGAATTTTTTCAGTTTTAGGAGCACCTGGGTGTCTCAGTCAGTTAAGTGGCTAAGCGTCTGATTTTGGCTCAAGTCATGATCTCACAGCTTGTGAGTTTGAGCCTGTGTTGGACTCGTTCTGACAGCTCAGGACCTGGAGCCTGCTTTGGATTCTGTGTGTGTCTCTCCCTCTGCTCCTCCCCTACTTGCTGGCTCTCTCTCTCTCTCTCTCTCAAAAATAAATAAACATTAAAAAAAAGAATTTTTCAGTTTATCCTAGATAAGTGCAAAGATTCAAGTGTGAAACAGGAAAAAGACACAAGGATTTCATATGTTAATATCATGAGTTGTTCACTACCAAAGCCACTAGTGAGTTGACTAGCAATCTGATTTCCACTGGGAAGAGAGGTAAGAAAAAGTCAGACTTCATTTAATTACAAAGTAAATTTCAGGGTGACTTGATCCCACAGATAAGTTATGATGACAAGAATATTTATTTACTTTGGTGATATTCAAAATAAATTTGTAATACACATAGGATCCTGGGCCTTGTTCACTGTTAATCACAACCCAAGTTGGCGAAAGGGAAAGTGAAGAACACAGTCTGCCAAATCCTGGGTATCAGGGTTTGCAAAGGACAGACTAGATTGGAAGAACCTTGGTCAAAAGGATGAAGGCTTGGACTGAGGTTTGGTGTGGTGCTCTCGGCTGGTAGATAACTAGGCACAGATTAGGGAGGGTAGGTGTGCATCGGTACAGTACTATTACACGCACTTGAGGTATTTCTCCTCCCTTCCTGAAAGAAGCAGTTGGCAGTTTGTGTTTGTTAATCTTCTGGTATTATGCTAGATGACTATGTCAGGTTTATATTGCTGCTATAACAAATTATTACAAATTTTGTGGCTTAAGACCACACAGATGCATTGTCTTACAGTTCTGGAGATCAGAAATCTGAAATGGTTCCAGTGGGCTAAAATCAAGTATTGCAGTCCCTGGAAGTCTCTGGAAAAAAATGCTCACCTTAGTCATTTTGGCTTCTAGATGCTACCCGCATTCCTCAGCTCATGGCTTCTTTCTCACATGTGTCCAACCTCTGCTTCTTTGACTCCTTGGTTCACTGGTAAAAACCCTTATAATTTCTCTGGGCCCACCCAGATAATCCAGAATAATTTCCCCTGTCTCAAGATCCTTCACTTGTTCACATCTGCAAATTCTCTTGTGTTATGTTTTTGAAAATAAAATAAATAAATAAATATTTAGTCTTTGATCTCAGTTCTTAGCATATAGTTCCTCAAAGCCATTAAATCCTTAGAGTTATAAGATTGTGATTTACTGCTAATGAGATGACTGGTAGCCAGGGGCCCCTAGAGACATTCAGGCTGGAGGCTGATCCCCAGAAAGACCAAGGCATGTGTATACTTCAGAGTTCTCCAGAAACACAGAACTAATAGGATATAAAGATAAACAGCTCCTGACTTAAAAATTTTTTCACATTAGGATGGTGCAAAACTGATACATATCATGTAGAAACTGTACTCCAAATTCAGAAATTTGACTTTTTCCCAGACTAGCAATTTGTGGTACAATACTCTCTCATGCTGTTGGGTAGTGGCTGCAAGCCACAGCTCATGTTTAGCCAAACAATCATGAAGGTAACAACCAATATAATGACAGACATTGAGTTCTTTACTTTCAGTACAGTGTTTGATAAATTACACAAGATACTCAACACTTTGTTTTAAAATAGGCATTGTATTGGAGGATTTGGGTCAACTGTAGGCTAATGTAAGTATTCTGAGCACATTTAAAGTAGGCGAGGGGCACCTGGGTGGCTCAGTTGGTTGAGTGTCTGACTTCAGCTCAGGTCATGATCTCATAGTTCATGGGTTCAAGCCCCACATCGGGCTCTATGCTGACAGCTCAGTGCCTGGAGTTTGCTTCAGATTCTGTGTCTCCCTCTCTCTCTGACTCTCTCTCACTCACACTCTGTCTCTCTGTCTCTCTCTCTCTCTGAAAAATAAATAAACATTAAGAAAATAAAGTAGGCTATAATGTTTAGTGGGTTAAATGTGTCAAATTCATTTTCGACTTACTATATTCTCAACTTATGATGAGTTATGGGGACATAACCCCCATATAAAAGAAGGGTTATTATAGGAATTGGCTCACACAGTTACAGAGACTGAAAAGTTCCACAATTTGCAGTCTGTAGGCTGAAGAACCAGAAAAGCTGATGGGACAATTTAGATTGAGTATAAAGGCATGAAAACCAGGATCTTTAGTGTCCCAGGACAGTAAAAGATGGACCTTCCAGCTGGATAAAGAGGAAATTCACTGTTCCTTAACGTTTTTGTTGTATTTTGGCTCTCAGTGGATTGGGTGAGGCCCATCCACACCGGCAAGGGTAGATCCATACTCACTACTGAATTAAAAGCTAATCTCTTTCAGAAACACCCAGAAATGTTTTACCAGCTATGTATGCATCCCGTTAAGCAATCGAGCTGACCGTCATGAACCATCATAGCCGGTGAGAAGGTGGAGACTTTTAGCCCCACCCCTAAAACTTCAAGGAGAAATGAGGAGCTGGATATCAGGTTAATCACAAATGGTCAATGATTTAATCACATGTGCCTGTGTAATGGAACCTCCATTAAACCACCAAACAACACAGTTTAGAGAGCTTCCAAGTTGAACGCCTTGAGGTCATGAGAGGGTGACATGCCCAAAGAGAGCCTTGGAAATCTATGTTCCTTCTTGCATATTTTGCACAAAGCATTTCTTTCAATTGGCTGCTCTTGAGTTGTATATTTTATAATAAGCTGATAAACATGGATGAAGAGGGTCCCTGAGTCTGATGAGCCATCCTAACAGATTATCAAATCTGAAGAAAATAGGGGTGTTGTGGGAACCCCTGACACTAGCAACATCAAACAAGAGTTGTACTGGATACTCATGACTGGTATCTGAAGTGAAGGCAGTCTTGTGAGACTGAGTCCTTAAACTTGTGGGATCTGACATTGCATCCAGTTATCTAGTGTCAGAATTGAATTGAATTGTAGGACACCTGGTTGTTGTCTTGAGAGTTTGAGAATTGGTTACTGATGTGGAGAAAACACACAAACAAACACGCCTACACACATTTGATGTCAGAAGTGTTGTGAGTAAAAACAATTTGCATGTAGAGTCCAATATTCACAGGTTCTGGAAATGAGAACATAAACATCTTTGGGAGCTCCTTATTCTGCCTAACATGGTCCTCCCTCTGTTCCTCCCAAATTTATACACATCCCACATGTGAGATACATTCATCCCATTTCAGCATCCACAAACATTTCAACCCCACCTCCCTGCTTCTAGTACCATCCAGATCTCAACAGCTCAGAAATCTCCAGTCTCATGTCATAAATTGTTTAAATCAAGGATGGGTGGGACTCTGGGTAAAAATCCATCCTGAGACATATTCTTTGCCATCTAAGACCCTATGTAATTAAAAAAATAAGTCATATGTTCCCAAGACAAATGCCTGAGACAGACGTGGGATAACAGGTATAGACATTCTCATTCAAAAAAAGAACACTGAAGGGAAAAAAAAGTGTGACCAGTCCCAAGTAATTTTTAAATCCAGCTAGGCAAACAACAATCATTTTCCAGACCTGGGACGAAGTCTTTATAGTCTGTGGTGTCACATGTTTGCAACTCACTAGTTCCATCATCCCAGTTTCTGTCTATGGGGATTGGGGAACCAGACAGTCCTCTTTCTTTTTATATTCTCTGCTATCTCTTTCAGACCAAAAGGCAGTGTTTCTACTGAGATAAAATTCTCAAAACCTTGTGGATCTCCTGTGTGTGAAGTGAAGATTCACTTTATTAGATAAGAGGCTCTACCTCAGATCTTTCTAGGTAATCACATCTCTATTTTTGGTTTCTCCAGAGCGACTAAAGAGATCCATGACCACATGCCTAATCTCTTCAAGGAGCCCTCTGTGACTGAATGCTACAGCACCCTTTTGTTCTTTCTGAGGCATTAGCAGAAGAAAAAACACCAGACACACCCTTGGCTTTCTCTCCCCGGCATGCTTCCCTGATAGCAAATTTCCCAATTTTAGCATCTTTGGCAATCCAGAGAGGCTGAGAATTTTCAAAATCAAGTCTTGGTTTCTTTTTGCTTAACAGTTGCTCCCTCAGTTTGTCTCTTTCCTCTCATGTTTTATCATCAGCAATAAGAAAGAAAATAGGTCATACTTTCAACACTTTGCTTGGAAATCTTCTGAGCTAAATCTCAAAGTTCATGGTTTGCAAGTTCTGCTTTCTACGTAGCTAGAGAGCACTATTCAACTAAGCTTTCGGCCCCTATATGACAATGATCCTCTTTCTTCTACTTTCCAATACGATGTTTTTCATTGCTTTCTGACATCTCATCAACAGCACGATACTGAATGTCCATATTTCTACCAACAGTCTATTCATGATAACTTAAGTATTCTCTAAGACAATATAGGTTTTCTCCAAAATAATCCTTATGAGTTTTTACTAACAGGGGAGATGTTAGGATTTATAATTCTACCAATAGTCTATTATAGGTAATCTAGGTTCTTTCTATCATGCTGCTAACACTTCTGCCAGCCTCTACCCACCACCTTGTTCCCAAGCTTCTTCCACATTTTTAGTTACTTATTGTGCCCATACCCCATTCCTGGTACCAAAATGTATATTGATTTCCAAGTGGGACTATAAGAGATGATCACAAACTTAGTGGCTTAAAAGAATAAAAATTTAGTATCTTAAAGTTCTGGAGGCCAGGGGTTCAAAACGGGTTTCATTGGACTAAAATAAAGGTAAGGCAGGACTGTTTACCTTCAGAAGGCCCTAGAATCCATTGTCTTGCCTTGTTCAGCTTCTCCTAGAGGTTGCCTGTAATCCTAGGATTGTGGTCCTCTCCTTTTACTGTCATATCGCTTTTTCTGATTATCATTGTCCTGATTCCCTTTATTTTATGAAGACTTTTGTGACTATGTTAGTCCTATCAGATAATACAGGATAATTTGCCTACCTCAAGATCCATAATCACATCTACAAAATCATGTTTGCCATATCAGGTTCTGGGGATTAGGACATGGACATCTTCAGAGATCATGATTCTGCCTACCACAATAACATAGGCACATTTCTGAGAATAATATTTTCCTAAGCATCTGAAATTCCCCTCCCAGAATCTAACAAATTAAAAACACCTTCGGCTATAATAGAAATCAGAAATATTTATGGGTTGTACTTTCTTTCAAATAGGACAGAAAATTTGCCATGAGGAAAGCGTGCCGTAGAGAGAAAGCCAAGGGTATGGCTGGTGCTTGTTTTGTTTTTTATTGTTTTTTGCTAATGCCTCAGAAAGAACAAAAGGGTGCTGTAACATTCAGTCACATAGAGGGCTCCTTGAAGAGATTAGGCATGTGGTCATGGATCTCTCTAGCCTCACTACAGAAGCCCAAAATAAGGATGTGTTTACCTAGAAAGAGCTGAGATGGAGCCTTGTATCTAATAGGACAGGAAAGAAGGACTGAAAGAGTCAGCTGAGACTTTCTCAGATTTCATCCTCTAGATAAAGCATAGATTTATTTTAGGGCATAAATAGAAAAACTAGGTAGAACACCCCTAATACAGCCTGAATTAGATGAGCAAAGACTGCAGGAAAAGTTTACTCTCAGAAGGAACAAATTCGTATGGAATCTCCCGTGCTGTCATAGGTCAACATGTAAGCAGGTGTGCTAGGCTTCCTGAAGGAAACAGTCACACCAAACTAAAGGTTTCTCCCTAATTTACAATCAACCTAATGCACTGAAATTCTTTTTCTACTATTCATTCATCCATTCATTCATACACTTACTCAACAGATATTTAATGAGTACTCCCACACCTAACACAGGTTCCTGGGATCCAGCAGTGAATAAAACAAAGTCTCTTCTCTCATAAAACTCACATTCTAGTTAGGAAGGAAAGATAATAGGAATCACGTAAGCTGTGATAGTATTGTTTAGCACAAAGATTATAAAGGAAAATAATCAAAATAAGGTAGGAGGGAAGGGGAAATGGGAATTAGAGACATTTGAGCAAGAATATTTGAGCAGGGGCCTATAAGAGAAACAAGGAGTTATCTGAATGGATGTATTAGGGGGTAGAGGAGCAGAATCAAAGCATCTCCATGTTCTAAAGACAGCGAGGAGCCAGTGTGGTTGAAGAGGAGAAAGCAGGGGCCACTTAGAAGGTAATAAGATTAGAAAGGCAGTATAGGGTCTGACCAAGTAGGTCAAGCCTTTGGATTTTATTCTAAGGCTATTGGAACAGGGGAGTGCAGAGATTTAATTTACATTTTAAAAGGAAGGCAGCAGCTGACCAGCTACCAGGGAGGCATAAGAGCCAGTAAAAGTAACACAGATAGTAGTTTGTTGTTGCAGTGAGGAAGTAGGGCAGCTTTAATTAGAACTCCACTTGCACACTGTAATATGGAAAGGGAAAAGAAGAACGTGATTGTGAGCTGCTGGAGGCAGGGTGGCATTCTTCTCTCACTGTGTCTATGACTTGGAGAACTCTGTCAGCTTACCTGAACAAATTCAAAAGCATCCATGATCACACTTGCAGAGAGTTGGGCTTCTCCATGGCAATAGAGAAGCTATAAGGGGGAAAGGCTCTTCCCCAAAAGGGAGAGAGAGAGAGTTACACTAAAATGCAAACTATGTATATAGTAGGAGTGGTAGTATGAGTGTAGGCCAGGTCCCAGAAAATGGCTGGGCAAAGAAAGCTAGTTAATAACAAGGTGACCACAGGAAAATGCCTGTTTCAAAAAATGCCTACAGTTAAGATTCCCTTGCTGGAGAGATCTTGATTTACATCTTTCCTCACCTTCCTGGGGAATCTGGATAAACAAATTAGTAAAAGTAACTTGACCCCATCAACAGTCACGCTGGAGCTGCACCTGGGTGGCTGAGTCAGTTAAGCATCCCACTCTTGATTTCAGCTCAAGTCATATCTCACAGTTGTGAGATGGAGCCCAGCACCGGGCTCCATGATGAGCCTGGAACCTGCTTAAAATTCCCTGGCCCTCTCCAGCTCACATGTGTGCTCTCTCTAAGCAAACAAACAAACAAAAAACAGAGATGTAGGAAAATGCAAAACACTAACAAGTGCACAACTGTAATCTGCAGATCCCTTGAGAAGAAAAGGAAAGAACACTGCAAAAGAAATATTGGAACAAATAATGGCTGAAAACTTGACAAAAGTAACAGACATTAAACTATAGATCCAAGCTCATAGAACACCAAACAGGGTAGATTGAAAACTCCTACCCACATTGTCATCTCAATAGAGGCAGAAAAAGCTAATATCCATTTATTATAAAAACTAGAAGAAAGAAACATGCTGATAATGGGCAACTTTCAACATCTTACAACTGTCATCAAATTAACTGTAAAAGATCAAATGCTTTCTTCCTGAGATCAGGAGTTAGGCAAAGGTATCTGTTCTTCTCACTCCTACTCAGCATAGTACTGGAGGTTCAAGACAAGGTAATAAAGCAAAACATAAAAGGTATACAGAATGGGGAAAAAAGATTAAACTATCCTTTTCCCCCCACATAATGATGATTTACAAACAAAATTCCAAAGGAGCTAAAAAATAATAATAATAATATGATAAAATTTTTTAAAGACTAGAACAAATCTGTGAATTTAGCAAGCCACAGGATAAAAATCAATATACAAATATCACTTGTACTTCTACATACTATAGATGAAAATTTGGAAATTGTGATTTGAAAATGTATCACTTATAATAGCAATAAAAACATAAAATGCTTAGCTATCACTATTATAAAATATTTGTACACCTAAAGGCCTAAAAATGCAAAATCCTGATTTTAAAATTTCATGGGGATATATACTATCTTCATGGTCTGGAAAAGTCAACAGTGTTCAAATGTTAATTCATCTAAAACTGCTCCACATATTCACAAAATTGCAATAAAGGTTCTAGCAGATTTTTAGAAAATAAAAGAACTTACTTAAAAACTATAAAAAAGAAAAAGGCATTACTATAGCTGTGAATAAATAAATAAGAAATAAGAACAACATTGGAACACTCACACTATCTGATTTCTAGCCCTATTTAAACTATAGTAGTCAAGACAGTATTGGAATAGAGAATTAATAATTATGTAGATAAATGGGACAGAAGAGAGACCCAGAAACATACCCACGTATATATGGTCAATTGATTTTCAACAAAAATGCCAAGACAATAAATATTTTAAGGTTTTTATTTAAATTCCAATTGTTGGCATACAGTGTAATATTTGTTTCAGGTATACAATATAATGATTTAACACTTCCATGCAACATCTGTACTCACCACAGCAAGCCCTCTCCTTAATCCCCAGCACCTATTTAACCCATCCCCCTACCCACCTCCCCTCTGGTAACCATCAGTTTGTTCTCTGTAGTTAAGACTCTGTTTCTTGGTTTGCCTCTCTCTCTTTTGCCCTGCTCCTTTGTTAATTTCTTTTGTTTCTTAAGTTACATATATAAGTGAAATCATATACTATTTGTCTTTCTTCTGCTGACTTATTTCTCTTAGCATTATACTCTCTAGTTCCATCCACTTCATTGCAAATGAAAGATTTCATTCATTTTTATGGCTGAGTAGTATTCTGTTATATGTACATATATAGGAATACATGTAATGAAAACTCACATATACCCCCTTCTTTTCTTTTTTAATGTTTGTTTACTTTTGAGAGAGAATGAGAGACACAAAATGTGAGCAGAAGAGGGCAGAGAGAAAGAAGGACACAGAATCCCAAGAAAGCTCTGGGCTCTGAGCTGTCAGCACAGAGCCCCATCCATGTAGGGCTCAAACTCATGAACCATGAGATCATGACCTGAATCAAAGTCAGATGCTCAAACAACTGAGCCACACAGGTGACCCCTTCTCATCTTCTTTATCCATTCAACAGTTGATGGACACTTGGGCTTTTTACATAATTTGGCTATTGTAGATAATGTTGCTATAAACATCAGGGTGCATCTATCCCTTTGAATTAGTAGTTTTGTATTCTTTAGGTAAATACTTAGTAGTGGAGTTGCTGGATCATAGAGTACCTCTATTTTTATTTTTTTTGGAACCCTCAAACAGCTTTCCACAGTGGCTCCACAAGTTTGCATTCCCACCAACAATGCAAGGGGTTCCCTTTCCCCACATCCTTGTCAACACCCATTGTTTCTTGGGTTGTTAATTTAAGTCATTCTGACAGGTGTGAGGTGATATCTCATTGTTTTGATTTGTGTTTTCCTAATAATCAGTGATGTTAAAGATGTTTTCATGTATCTGTTGGCCATCTGGATGTCTTCTTCGGAAAAATATCTATTCATGTTTTATGTCGATTTTTAATTGGATCATTCATCTTATGGGTGTTGAGTTTTATGTTTTATATATATATATATTAGACACAATCTCTATTAGAAACGTCATTTGCAAATATCTTCTCCCATTCAGTAGGTGGCCTCTAGTTTTGTTGGCTGTTTACTTCACTGTGCAGAAGATTTTTATTTTGAGGAGGTCCCAACACCTTATTTTTGCTTTTGTTTCCCTTCACACAGGAGACATAGTTAGAAAGAAGTTACTACTGCTGCTGTCAGAGGTTACCCCCTATATTCTCTTGTAGGATTTTCATGGTTTCAGGTCTCACATTTAGGTTTTTAATTCATTTTGAATTTATTTTTGTGAATGGTATGAGAAAGTAGTCCTGTTTCATTCTTTTTCATGTAGCTGTCCAGTTTTCCCAACACCATTTGATGAAGAGATTGTCTTTTTCCCATTTGATATTGTTTCTTTGATTGTCAAAAACTAATTGACCAGGTAGATGTAGTTCAATTTCTAGGTTTTCTATTCTATTCCATTGGCCTATGTGTCTATTTTTGTGCCCATAACATATTATTTTGATCACTACAACTCTGTAATATAATTTGAAGTCCAGAATTATGATGCCTCCAACTTTGCTTTTCTTTTTCAAGTCATTGCTTTGGCTATTCAGAGTATTTTGTGGTTACATGAAAATTCTTATGATCATTTCACTTCCAACTCTGTGAAAAATGCTGCTGGTATTTTGATAAGGATTGCATGAAATATACATTACTTTGAGTACTATAGACATTTTAACAATATTTTTTCATCCAGTCTATGAGCATGAAATATCTCTCCTTGCCTTTGTGTCATCTTCAGTTTCTTCAATCAATGTTTTATACTTTTCAAAGTATGGGTCTTTCACCTGTTTGGTTAGGTTTATTTCTAAGTACCTAATTGTTTTTGCTGCAATTGTTAATGCAATTGATTCCTTAATTTCTCTTTCTACTGCTTTATTATTGATACATAGAAATGCAACAGATTTCTGCACTCTGGTTTTGAATCCTGCGATGTTACTGAATTCATATATCAGTTCTAGCATTTTTTTAAATTTTTAAAATGTTTACTCATTTTTGAGAGACAGAGTGTGAGTGGGGAAGGAGCAGAGAGAGAGAGGGAGACACAGAATCTGAAGCAAGCTCCAGGCTCTGAGCTGTCAGCACAGAGCCTGATGTGGTTCTCAAACCCATGAACCGTGAGATCATGACCTGAACAAAGTTGGACACTTAATTGACTGAGTCACCCAGGCACCTTTGCTCTAGCAATTTTTAGTGGAGTCTTTCATGTTTCCCAATTGAGTATCATGTCATCTGAGAATAGTCAAAGTTTCATGTCTTTCTTGCTGATTTGGATGCTTTTGACTTATTTTATTTTTATTGTCTGATTGCTGTGGCTAGGACTTCCAGTACTACGCCAGGTAATAGTATTTGAAGTGGACATCCCTGTCTTGTTACTGATTATAGAGGAAAAGTTCCCAGTTTTACACCTCCGAAAATGATGCTAGCTGTGGGTTTTCCACAGATGGCCTTTATTATATTGAAGTATGTTCCCTTTAAAGCTACTGTGTTGAGAGTTTTTGTCATGAATGAATGTGGTACTTTATCAAATGCTTTTGCTACTTTTATTAAGAGGATCCTATGGTTCTTATCCTTTCTTTTGTTAATGTGGTGTATTATATTAATTGCTTTAAAACCTTTGAATTATAAATAGGATAGTCTATTCAACATTCTAATCCATACCTCACACCTTATACTAAAATTAGCTCAAAATAAATTAAAACCTGATTATAAAACCTAAAATTCTAAAACTGCTAGAAGAAAACATTAGTGAAAATATTTGTGATCTTGACTTTGGCAAAGATTGTTTAGATACAGCATCAAAACTAGAATCCATAAAAGGAAAAAAAAGATAAATTGGACATTATTGAAATTAAGAATTCCTGATCTGTTGAAGTTGGGGTTTTCAGAATGAAAAGACAATATAAGCGATACATAAGGAAATCAATATTTGCAAATCATTTATCTAATAAAAGACATGTAATCATAGTAAAGATTCCTTTTGTTTTCTTTTTTTTTAAGTTTATTTATTCATTTTGAGAGATAGGGGGCATGAATGGAGTGGAGGAGGGACAGAGAGAGAGGGAGAGAGAGAATCCCAAGGAGGCCCCTTACTGCCAGCACAGAACCCATCACAGGGCTCAAACTCATGAGCTGTGAGATCATGAACTGAGCCAAAATCAAGAGTTGGATGCCCAACCCACTGAGCCTATCAGAGGCCCAAAAGTCTTAAAATTCAGGAATAAGAAACCAACATTTTTTAACAATAGGCAAAATATCTGAACTGATGATTCACACACAATACATATGAATAGCAAACGATCTGTGAAAGGTTACTCAACATCATTAGTCATTAGAAAAAGGCAAATTAAAACTATAATGAGATATGTGATACACTTATGTTAATGAATAAAATTTTTAAACAAGCAATTGTAAGCACTGGCTAGGATGGTGACTAATTGGCCTGTCATACATTTCTGAGGGCAAAGCAAAATGCTAGAGTCACTTCGTAAAACAGTTTACAGGATCTTATAAAATTGAAAACATACTTATCAAACTTACCACTTTTAGACATGCATCCAAGTGAAGTAAACACTCATGTTCACACACACACACACACACACACACACACACACACGTATGCAAATGATTCTATTCATGAATTGAAAGCAGTCCATATGTTCCTCAGGTACCGTCTGGAACAGGCATATATAATGAAATATGCCTCAGCAATAACAAAAACTGAAGTACTGATACATGCCACAGCATGAATGGATCTCAAATGGATTGTGCTAAGTAAAATAAGCTAGGTACAAAGGTTACGTACTACATCTTTCCACTTGCATGTCATTCTTTCCAAAGCAAAACTATAAGGCAAAAAGTAGACTAGTGTTTGTCAGAGCTGGGAACAAGGAGTGAGGGGTTAAGGTTCCCTATGAAAAGTTTGGTGGGGTTACGAAACTATTCTAAATCATAATTACTGTGGTGGTTAACAGACTATATATGTATGCCAAAGCTCTCAGAATTTTACATTAAAAAAACCTGGATTTACTCTATGTAAATATGTCTTAACAATAGAACAAATTAAATACTAAAACAGCCTACTTATTTCTCTCAATAATAAAGTCAGACATGTGAATAAAAATGCATGAGGAAGAGGTTTAAATCATTTCATTTTTTCCAATAAAATTTAATAATAATCTAAATATTAAGCAGCCAGGAAATGTCAAAAGGTAACAAACACAAAGGCACAAAATATAGTTGTTAAAAAAAATAAAATAACAGTTGCAAAAACATTTCTAAAAGTCATTATATTGAGAAAGTCACATATGTTGTCAGTGGTTTATCAAAATACTTGACTATTTTGTACTATCAGTGTAATATCTTTATATACTAACTCCTAAGGGTTTATAACAACCTAAATGTTTTTGTTGTAGTCTAATGCAAAGATATTTAGAAGGTTCTAAGAAAGAAAGTTTAAAATACATTTGCAGTGTAATATCAAAGGAACATCACTGTGTTTGCGTTGAGAGGTGAAGTAGGTCATTGTTACTTTACTATAGCATAATCCGAAGGGCACACTGTAACCGTTGGGAAATACAATTTCAACTGAGCGGAGTCTTTATTCAAAAGACCCACTCTGATTCAGAGAATACTTGTCAGTTTGTTTCACCGAGACTAATTTGCTATAAGCAGCAACATTTGGGTTGGTTTTAACCAAAATTAAATCAGACATGTAGGCTTTAAGGTAGTGGATACAGAATGGGGGCTGGCAGGTTGAACTCAATCCCATCACTGTCTCTACCACATTAACCACGCAATCACAAAGAGATTACTTGGCTTCATTAAGTTTTTATTCCTGATTTAAGAAATGGAGATTAGGAAAAGCACAGAATAGAAAGCCTTTATTTCTTTGTTGTCAAATTGTATCTAACGTGTCTACATCGTATCTACAGTGACATCCACTGAGCTAGAGCAATCAACAAGGGAATTCTCTGAATCGTTCCACAGCTGGGCAGAAAGCACATGCATGAAATGATAAAATTAATAAGCATGCAAATACTCTACCGAAGCTCAAAATATCAGAGAAAACATCATAGAAAAGAGGCTCCTGGACTAGACTGGGCTGAAAATTGTAGAATGAGAGGCAGGGAAGTTTTTCTCTGAAGAAATGGTGTTGGAGCTGAAACGGCAAACAAGGAAAAAGCCTGTAAATGGCGTGTTACATGCCATTAGTTAAGTGCTCAATAGAAATGTCTTGTTTTGTGCAAGAAAAAGAAACAATCAGCCTACTGCATTAATGAATCACCTGTGAAGTTCAGGTCAACATGAGGTAACCCTGGAGGAGCTGACTTGGAAATGTCAACAGCTCCACTTGTAAATATTGGATACAGTTGGAAAGCTAGGCTCTAACGAACAATGGCCAGCACTCATTGGAAATGACTTTTCCTGAAGACTGAGGCTGATGGCTTGCCTCAATCTCTCCTCTTTCAAGCCATGCAAAGCTTTTAGTGAAGGAAATTTCTCTCAACACCTAACTGGCTACAATCAATATGATCCACATCACTCTCTACTGTGAAGACTATAAAAATAGAATCTGAAATTCAGGCTTAGGACTCCAGGGACCAGAAACACACATAAGTAAGGGAAAGTGTTTCACTTTGAATTCTGATACCTGACATTTGGACCTGAAGAGTCAGTGGAAATGACACAAAAGTAAAGTAATGCAAGAAATGAGAGCCACATAGAGAAATTATGTCACAAGATTTTTCCTATTTATTTCCCTTCTTTTTAAACTTTGACCTGAAGGTTATAAAAAGACTTCTCAGAGCTTTTTAATACCATTTTCTGTGGGTGGGGAACTTACAGGAAATGCTCAGCTTTCGAACTGTTCCTCCCTAGAACACTTTAAACAAACCAGGATGGGAAGAATTATCCCTTCTCTTTATCTGCCAGCATCCGTGTTCTCCGTGGAAAAAGTCCCCTCTTCCAGAATCAGAATCAGGGCAGAAGGAATGAACAGTAAGCCAATACTGAGGAGTTTGGTATATTTGTTTCATTTCTCCAGGGTTTCCACTCCAAAATGAGTAAAAGTGCTGGGTAACCTTCACTATCACCTTCTAAATGACCCTAATCCTTAGGTATTTTTCATCTTTACATAAAGGAAAAATTTGTCTCCTGGTAAGTTAGCTATAAAAATATATAGCTTTAGATGAGTTGGAATATACCTTATAGAGAATCTAGTTCACTACCCACTTTTTAAGGATGAGATAATGGAGACCTACATAGATTCTATGACTTTCTCAACACCTCACTTTTAGCGTCATGGACTTAAAACCCAACCAGATGCTGAGGTTGGCGGAAGGGGAGGGGTGTATGAGAACAAACTGGTCTATTACACTAGCCTCTGGTTAATAGTCAGCGTTTTAAATGGTGATCTGTCAAATAACCCAGATTATGTTAGTTGCTTCTTCAGAAGATATTCTTTCAAATACATTTAGTCCTCTCTACACTTTGACTTGGTTCCTCTAAGCATTCTTCACATGCCCTGTTCTCCCTCATCTGAGACAGATTTCCTGCGGCAGATTGTATTTCCCAAAGAGGTCTGCAGGAGTGGGTCACGTTCTCTCCCCTTCAATTTAATCAGGCTTCGACAGCTTCATCACAGATTTGACACCGTGACTTCCAAAGCTGGGTCATAAAGAACACTTAGCCTCCCGAAAGAAGATGCACAGATAGCAAATAAGCATATGAAAAGATGCTCCACATCGTGTCATTAGAAAAATGCTAATTAAAACAACAGTGACCTACAGTGACCACACGTTTATTAGATAATCAGAATTCTAACAACACCAAGGGAGGACAAGGATGTGGAGCAACGGGAACTCATTCATCGCTGATGGGAACGCAAAAAGGATGAGCTACTTTTTAAGACAGTTTGGAAGCTTCTCACAAAACTACACATACTGTATCATGTGACCCCACCTTTACACTCCTTCATACTTACCCAAAGGAGTTGAAAATTTACGTCCACACAAAAACTTACACAGGGATACGTTTAGCTGCTTTATTCACAACTGCCAAAGCTTGGAAGCAACCAAGACGCCTTTCTGGATGCCTGTGGCATCTGGACAATGGAATATCATTAAATGCTACAAAGTAATACTCCATCAAGTTGTGAAAACGCTGTGGAAGAATCTTAAATGCATATTGTGAAGGGAAAGAAACCACTCTGAAAAGGGTGCATACTGCATAATCCCAACTTTATGATATCCTAGAAAAGGCAAAACTATGGAAACAATTTAAATAATTTGTGGTTACTGGGGGTGTAGAGAAGAAAATGAATAGGCCGAGCACGGATGGTCTTTAGGGCGATAACACTATTCCACATGATACCACAGTGGTGAGTACTTGTCAAATCCCATGGACTGTATTACACTGAGAGTTGACCTTACTGTAAACTATGAACTTTGGGTAACAATGACATGTCAATATAGGCTCATCAATGGTAACAAATGCACCACTTTGGTGAGAATGGTAGTAGTGTGGTTGGGAAAGGCCATGGGTATGTGAGGGCAGGGGTATATGCAAACTCTGTCATTTCTGCTAAATTTTGCTGTGAACCTAAAACTGCTCAAAAAAGTTAAACGTGTGTGTGTGTGTGTGTATGTGTGTGTGTGTATATGTATATATATAATTTTTATATAAATACATATAATTATTATATAATTATGATAAGTTTGTGTACAAGACACTAGTATATATATTTATATAAAAATAAATTCTATATATAAGTATATAGAATTTTTTAAAGCACTACATCTTCCACCTGAGTGCCTCTTTCTGAATGATTGTTTTTGGAGCTTTGAGCCACAATATAAGACACATTAAAAGGAAGCTTTCAGTGTTTCCATTCAGGGAGAGACCATTTCCTACTGTGGACAAACTCTGGTTTCTGTTGTCAATGTTCATCTGCACTGGGATTCAGCTGCACTCTCCTCTTTTCTACTCTTGTTTCCCAGGTCTGCTGTACCTTCACTTTTATGTAAATAAGGCTTGTTTCATTGTCCTTCTCCTTGTTCTCCGTGACCATGAGCTCTGGATGCTTTTATTTACCCTCCCTGCTGATTTATATAAACTTTTTCAGGATGTATGAAGAGATCTTACTCTTATATACAAACAAGATATCTTACTTCTCTTCAGTTTAATTCCTTCATGTAACTAAAAATGCATCTGGGGGCGCCTGGGTGTCTCAGTCGGTTGGGCGTCCAACTTCGGCTCAGGTCATGATCTCACGGTTCATGAGTTCGAGCCCCATGTCGAGCTCTGTGCTAACAGCTAGCTCAGAACCTGGGGCCTGCTTCAAATTCTGTGTCTCCCTCTCTCTCTGACCCTGCCCTGCTAGCACTGTCTCTGTCTCTCAAAAATAAATTTAAAAATTTTTTTAAATTTTTTTTAAAGAGTGCATCTGATGTCATCTTCTCTAGCAATTTTATTTCTATGAAATGAAACTAAAGAAAAGTATGGGATTCAAATAAAAGTTTGTGTAAAGACACTAATGAGATAATTATAGCAGCAAACATAGAAATAAAACTAAATAAATGAAAATAACTTAGAGACATAGTCTAGAATATGTTTAAGCTTTTACAAATTATGTTTCTGAAGAATAATTAATAATGTGGGAAGATATTCTTAGTTGGAAAACTATGACACAAAATTGTATATCCTGTGTAACTTTGTTGTTGGTATTTATGGGTAAATATATATAGGAAAGGGCAAGCGGGTAATACTTAGTGCACAAACAATGATGTGTGATTATGTTTGTTTATATATTTCTATAAGTTTGAAAAAAGTGCCCTCAATGAGCATATATTTTTTTCTATACTTATTTTTGTACTTCAAAAAAGATATGTTAGATTTTTTTTTAGAAAAGTTAGAAAAATTCAGAAAGTCAAAAATAACAAAAAATGGGAGCACCAACAAGAAGGAATTTTTTGAGACCAAATATAATATATTAGAATGCAATGGAGGAATAAACCTAGGTCATAGCAGCAAGTAAAAATCTTCCTAAAATCAAGTAATAAAGTTAACTGGACTTGTCTATTACCAACGATTACAAAAATTTACAGTGGAACATAAATACATAAATTTTTAAATAACTGGAGTTATTTACTACATTTATAGCTAAAATTTCAAAATTACTAGCATTTTTTCCCAAATTCATCCACAAATATTACAAAATCACATTTATATGTGGGTTTATATCCATAAAGCTCGAGTCACAAATAGAAGATTTTGTAAAAGTGTAAGATTCAAAAAACACTGAAAAATTCACCCATTTCTGATAGTTAAATATATTCAGTAGATTCAATAATTAAATGTGCTGCTGGCATAAATAAACATTAATGAAAATAAGGTTGAATAAATAAGGAAAAAATAAATATAAAATTTTTATAATTACAAAAATAGTATGTTAAGTCAGTGAGGAAAGTGTGCAGTAGCATGGAGTGTATAAATGAACATTTATTCAGAAAAGTAAAAAGTAAAGGTGGGTTACAGGACATTTGATTTGAAGGAGTGGAGGAAAGCTCATGTTTCCCCTTCTTTTCTTAGAAATTTCCACTTGGGGGAAAAAAGGAGAATGAAATACAGAAACAAGACTCGATTTTCAATGATACAGGTTGTATCTTTAATAATGCCAATTCCAGAACATGAGGATGTGCTACCAGATGCAGTTAAGATCAAGTGAAAGTGTGGCAAGATTTTGAGAGCAAAGACTTTTAACACAGATCTCAAAAGGAGTTGGCCAGGTCAATAAATTCATGTCTAGATTAATGGGAATAGAGATGAAGGGTAAAATGGCAGCAGGATATTACCTGAGAGCCCTACAATCATCAACATTATCATAGTTATTAAGAAAATTTTACTGCTGAAGGCAAGTGGGTATCCACTAACTGGCACCAAGCCATGGCATACATTGGTGGGACCTACCATTGGCCCCAACCTTTGATTACTCCTAATCGAGTCACAACATTGCCAGCTGCCCCAACACAGGAAAGTTGGGTAGGGAGGTATCTCTCTAAGAAAGACTGAAACAGAATACTCAAGAAGCCCACAGGCAATGTCTTTAATCTCTAACAGGGAATCTAGAACCCAGGTTACATAAATCCCATGGCCTTCTGAGATTACACCGCAACACTAACTGCCCATCCCAATCACTGGTGTCCTGACTTCACCTGCACGTGAGAAGTTGTTATGCCCAGATCTTAATATCGCCCCCAAAAGCCAGAGACCACCAGGGAGGCCGAAGCATGCATGCAAAAGCAAAGGGCTTTATTTCGAATTTAGGCCCAGCCAGCCTAAAATCGGGCTCACAGACTTACTGGATCCACATGGAGTGAGCCCCGAACATGGTGGGGCAGGGCCTTTTATGAGTTTGGGAAGGGGGGAGTTACAGGAAATTGTGACACAGGTACAGGGGTCCAATCAATATAGCATCACATCATTGACAGTAACTTTAACCAATTACAGAGTGGACCCAGAACCCTCAGGTAGGGCGTGACTAGTCTTAACCTCCATCTTTAGGCCCGCCGTCAGAAATGTTAATGGTGTTAGCTAGCCTTCAAGGTCAGAGGGAAAACCTGAATCAGACCAGCATCCTTACAAAGTCACCTTTGGCTTCCTCCTTTGGCAAGTGGCTCTCCCTCTCCCTCTCCAGTAGAGGGATGCCACCCAAATCTTCCTTGGGTGTTTTTGTTATCAATCCCATCCAAGTGGAGAGAGAGGAGTTAAATCTCTTAAGTTAAAAAGAAATATTTTTTAAATAAATGTCATAAACATTTTATCCTAAATTCAATTATATTAAAATTTTTAAAACTAATTTGGAAATCTAAAAGGATATGACATAAATTATTAAACCATAACACTTGTTAAAATATGTCTTTAGGGGCACCTGGTTGGCTCAGTTGGTTAAGCCTCTGACTCTTGATTTCAACTCAGGGTTGATTTCAACTCAACTCTTGATTTTTATCTTGTCTCACAGTTCATGATATTGAGCCCCACCTCAGGCTCTGCACTGACAGCACAGAGCCTGCTTGAGATTCTCTCTCCCTTCTCTTTCTCTCTGCCCCACCCCTGCTCATGCATGCTTGCTCTCCCTCAGTTTCTCTCTCTCTCTCTCTGTCAAAATAAATTTAAAATCTTTTTAAAATGTATGTCTTTAGACATTCTTTCTTTCTGGGGTGGCTGGGTGGCTCTGTCCTCAAGCATCTGACCTCTGCTAAGGTCATGATCTCATGGTTCTTAAGCTCCAACCCTGCTTCAAGTGAGCTCAAGCCCTGCACTGGGTGAGCCCCGCTTCTCTCTCTTTCCAGCTTGACCCGGCCCACAGGTCAGTCGACGCAGGTCCTGAAAGAGGGAGTGAGAAGCAGGAGGCAGGGGGCACAGAGAATAGAGGCAAGACAAAATCTCTGATCAAGCCTCCGTTTATTGAGAAAATACCCACACCTTATAAAGGGTTCAAGGCGGGAAACAAGGTAACTGACCTAGGTCAGTTGCTAGGAAACAGGGTCAAGAGATTAAGGCTAAGGTAAAGGAGGAACCAAAGTAAAGTTTTAGCACAGCGCCTGAGGGGCCGACACTGCCCTGCCTGCAGGCAGTTGATCTTTGTACTTCTGGCTGCTCCCGACATCTGCTCTCTTTCTCTCTGCCCCTCATGGGATTCTCTCTCTCTGCCCTTCACTCACTTGTGCCCTCTCTCTCTAAAAAAGAAATAAAAGTTGCAATACTAAACAAAGAATTGCCATATACCTTAAAAAGAAAAATGCTTTCTCTCTGAAACAGGGCTAGCCAGCCAGCTTTCCCGGTGCTATGGTAGCCAGCAGTACAAAGAGACTAGACCACTAGAGCTAATTTTTATATACAAACCCCTTCTTGTTGGCAAGTCAGAGCATTAGGGTCCTAACTAGTCCAGCTGGGGTGTTCCTGAATGTTATTCAGCTGAATGTGGCATGCTGTTATCAGAATCATTTGATAATTTATTGGGAAGAAAGTGCTCTCTTGGGATATCTGCCCAATAAGTACCATCTCTAACCTCAAAGCAACAGGACAGTTCCCAGCATTTTGCACAATTTCAAGTTAGTCATTTTAAACATTCAATGATGCAAACGCAGTTCAAAGGCACCCTGAGGCAGGAGATACCAGATCCTCCTGGTAAATCTCAGGGATGTGGTACATTGAGTATTTCCAATAGTATATAATCTAATAAGATGATTTTAAATGTATGAACCATAAAAATACAACTTATGAAAAAAATTAAAAATAAGACATTATATACATGTAAGTGCAAAAAATTCAAGTAACACGGCATTTGACAAATGTGACTAAGAAGTTAAAGAATGTGAATATATATGAACAATGAATATCCTCTATATGATATTTTAAATATTCAGTAAATTAATATAGAGACAACTATCATTTCACGTAACTAAACAGGGATATATGTTGTTTTGGTAAAATTATTTTTAAAAATTTGTAAATTAGCAATATAATAAAACTCAATATATACATATAATAAAAATGTTATGATTTTAATGCCATTTCTCACTTAAAATATTTCCATTTTGGACAATAAATTATAATCACCTTATACATATACTTTCTAATAAATATTTGACAAATAATAATATATATAAGGTGAATTAATAGATCAATAATATGTTCCCCATCACCAACTATACTAAAATTTTGCATTTCCTGCCTATTCAGCGTATGTTTTCTTTTAGTAGATGGTTTTGGTCCTTTCTAGGAGTAAGTCTGGGTAAAATTACTTTCTTCTAGACAGATACTATATTTATTTTCTTGTAAAGTCAAGTCATCGTGTTTAGAATAAGACTGCTATGGGGCGCCTGGGTGACTCAGTCAGTAAAGCGTCCGACTTCAGCTCAGGTCACAGTTTCATGGCTCATGAGTTTGAGCCCCATGTCAGGCTCTGTGTTGACAGCTCAAGTCTGGAGCTTGCTTCAGATTCTGTCTCCCTCTCTCTCTGCCCCTCCCCTACTCACACTTGGTCTCTCTCTTTCTCAAAAAGTAAATACACATTAAAAGATAAAACTAAAATAAAGAGAATAAGACTGCTATTTCTCTACAGTTATGTCTTATGAACTTAAGGCATTCAGAAGAGACCCACCTCTTGGAAGTAGAACAGATGACTTGCCTATGTAAAGGCAGTGAAGTACAATGGTCTGAGATCCTTCTAAGTGTATATCTGGATCTGGGTATTTGCTAACTGAGCGGTATTAGGATACTATTTAAATCACTAAACCTGAGTTTCTTCATCTCTGATGGAGATAATAATGCCTGCTTCTAACTGTTGTTGAAGGATTAAAGGAGATATTTGAGATATTGTAAGCACAGTATCTTACAAGAATATTTCACAAATATAAGTATTTAATATTGCACATGTGACCAAAAATACAATCTACCTAACAAAAAAGAACATTTGATCTGTAATTAAGGGAAATAGAATAAAATGTTAAGAAGATATCCTTGAAAAATATAATAAATTCATAGAAATTTACTCAAAATTATAAATAGTTTATTGGGAGAAAGACTTGGTAGGGAGGGAAAATGGCATTAGAAAGGTGTTAGACTCTTGAGGGCTCACCAAGAGAATCACTTTCTTAGTCTGCTCGAGTTTTTATAACAAATACCATAGACTGGAAGAAATTTGGTGGCGGGGGGGGCGGGGCACCTGGTTTGCTCAGTCGGTTGACCGTCAAACTTGAGCTCAGGACAGGATCTCATGATTTATGGGCTCCAGCCCCACGTCCGGGCTCTGTGCTGACAACTCAGAGCCTGGAGCCTGCTTCAGATTCTGTGTCTCCCTTTCTCTCTGCCCCTCCCCTGCTCACACTCTGTCTCTCAGAAAATAAATAAATGTTAAAAAAAATATTTTAAAAAATAAAATGTAACATTTATTTATGTATTGCTGAGAAATAGAAAACTACTGGTTAAATGATGTCTCTGAATTTTTATTTTATATTTACTGTAAAACCTCTTTTACATAGTATTTATCATAAATCAATCTTGTACATATATAAGAAGAAAAATATAAGCAAATTAAATTGGTTAATAAATCCTAAACTTCTTCATCTTTAGAAATTAATTCTTCTGAATAATTTCATACATGATATTGTTGATAGCCTCATGATTTTCCATAGCATTTTCCTTTGTGTTACCGAGAGTATTTATCAAGGGGCATTTCATAAGACTGCTTCACTGTCATCTCTG